>JAPTJF010000351.1:0-39304 GCA_029339195.1 Micractinium sp. NFX-FRZ
GCAAGGTGGGGAATTTGAAAACCCGGGCTTACAATGTAGGGAACTAATGCGGGAGAACCAGTCGGATCTACTGGTGCCCCCGCCTGCAGCCCACGGACCCGTGGGCAACCTGCCAGTCACTGGGGGGGCGGGGCCGCACATGACAGGGTGGAGGACACACGATATACATGGACGGAGTGGTATGTAAAGTAGGATGGAGTGGAGGACAATTGGGAGGTTCAGGTCTGGAGGTAGCATCGGACGCTCTAAGTGGGCAGACAGGGACCCAATCTAGGGGGTACGGGACCGAGACGGTGGGGTGGAGTGACGGGGAAAGAATGGACGTGTCGATGCAATGCCAAGCAGCCAATCCAGTCAAATAGAGAGCACACACGGCAAGGAGGTGCTGCGCACGCACCTTGCGCAACGCAACAAGAGAAACGGTACAAAGCGCACGCGCACGGGGGGCGCCGCGGCGCTGCTGCAATTGGAGCTCGCTTGGCAGAGGACAGACAGGTAGGAGAAGTGACTGATTCAGTCGTGGGCTACCGGGTGGCAAGTCAGGTGGCGCACAGCAGACAATACAGAAGTGCTAGAGCGTGGCGGTTCAGACGGTTGGGGGGGCGGGCCAACAAGTGCGGGTTGTCAATCTGTCGGTGAGTCGGTCAAAGCAGCAGCGTGGGGAAACAGAGACGTGGCATGGGAGTGTGGGGTGAATGCTAGTGTGGCGACAATGAGCCGGCTAAAGGTACAGGTACAGGGAGCGGGGGCAGGTGAGGTAGATTGCGCAAGGAGGCAGTGCACAAGGTGGAAGCGAGATACAGGGCACAGGTAAGCACAGAGGCGGGGTGCGGCAGTGGTGGAGGTGGGGCAGGTAAGGGAGGGGTGCCACACGGTTCGGTGCAAGCCAGAAACAAGCTAGTACGGCGGTCAATTTCGGAGAGCAAGGGGTGTCAGACAGTGGTGTAGAGGCTGGGAGCAATTAACGTTACGTAAGGACTCAAGAAATGGGGAATTCGGCAGGTGGCGGCAAGCAGGGGGACCGCAACATCTGCCCCCTCCCAGGGTGCAGGTGTGGCGCAGCCATACACAGCAGCACGGCATGAAGTGCGGTCCGAAGCAGACCAGGGCCATCTAATTGCCTGATGGAAGTGCATGGACTGAGCAGCACTGCGGCGCGGGGCGGTGGGCTTGGGCAGGCCTCCTGGGCTGCAGCTGCTCCTCAGCCGCCTCATAAGTCAGCATGCGCCGGCGCTCAGCCTGTGCTGGTAGCAGCAGCAGCACTGGCGCTGTGTGTGCGACAGCTAGCTGGCAGAGGTGCTGCGCTCCTCCTCCATTGCGCACTGGACCTGCGGGCAGGCAAGGTGCGGGGGCGGGGTGCGCCAGGGAGTGGCAGCCTGGGCAGGGGGCGGGGAGGGCTAGCCGGAGTTGCTGACGCCGCTGTCGGCCACTGAACACCGCGGCATGATGGTGCCCTGCAGGCTGCCTGCACTGCGCCTCCTCGTGTGGCCGCCCGATTGCCACCCTTGAGCAGCCCACCCACCCGCCCAGCACGCCAGGCAGCTGACCTGTCCTGCCTCTGCCTGGCCCGCCAAGTGCTCCCGCTGCTGTCAGGTGCCCACCCTGCTGCGCACCCCGGACCCCCAGCGCCCCGCTCCCACTCACCCCCACCTCCCCCCACCCACCTGGCAGTCCGGCATCACCACAAGCAGGGACACAACCCTGACCTCGGGCTCCGGGGCTGCCTGCTGCTTGCCTGGTGCCAACTCTGCACGAGGTGGTGGTGTGTGCATGGATGGTCAATGACAGCAGGGCTCGGGCATGACTTGGTACGTGTGGGTGTGCGAGCGGGTTGGAGCAAGGTTAGTACGGTACTGTCCTTGCCGGCAGTACCATGCTTAACATCCAGCTCCAGAAGTGGGAAGCTGGAGGGCTGCACACCCCGGCTGGGCCACAGAGCACCGGCGGCGGCAGCAGCAGCAGGGCAGCGGCAGGTTGTGAGAGTGGTCAACGCTTGCCTGGCCCGCGGCGCCAGGGCAGCCGGGCACCGAGGCGCTGCTGCGCCAGCCCGGCCAACAGCAGCACCACCAGCGCTGCCAGCAGCGCTCCCAGCACGATGAAAGCAGTCCGGCTGGCATCCTCTGATGCGCAGCCGGAGAGCAGGCAGCCGACATCAGCAGGGGCTGCCGGTGACGCCGAGCCTGGCAACTCGGGCAGCGGGCCCGCTCCCGTGATGGTTTCGCCTGCGGGGTGGCGGGCCAGCGGGTGCGGGGTGCAAAAATGGGTGGGCGGGGGGGACTGACAAGCCACTGTGTGCTGCGCCCAGTTCGAGGCCGTGGAGCTGCGTGCGCATGCAACCCTGGATGCGGCAGCCTGCCTGGCACGAGCATGCCGAGCGGGGGCGCCAGCGCCGGCGGCATGATTAACCGGGTGGCACCTGGCCTGGCTGCCACCCGACCCCCGCCCCTCCCCAGGCTCCAAACCCAACTCTGCACCCCCGCAAGCACTGTTGAGGGTCTCACCCAGTGCCTGTAGCAACGCCCGGCGCGCGTCTACCACCCCGCCCTTCGAAGCTGGGACGACCGAGTTCAGGTGCAGCCTTCGAGCCACCATGCGCGCAGAAAGTGATCAAACGTCGATTCCAGCTAAGAAGCTTGCCGAGAAGGAAGCGGCCAGAGTGGGACGGAACGAGGAACGGGCTTGCCAGGGCTGGCGCGCGGGGGCGTGTGGCCAGGCCGCGAAACCCGTCCAACGGTATGGGGGCGCGAGAGCGGCCAACAAGCACGCACAGGCTGCCCATAGTTCACTGCCCTCCGCCACGTCACCTGCAGTATCCCCTGGCAGGGCCTGCATCAACCCCGCGTCCCGCAACAGCGCCTCCCCACCATCCAAGCTCGTGCTGAGAGGCCCATCCAACCCTCAGCGAATCCTCAAACACAATCTGCACCGAATTAGATTGGCACCCAGGTGAGGGCACATAACACCACATGGCTGTGAAGCATTGGTGGCCGCCCACACCGGCACCGGCGGAAGAGCCGCCATGGACCCTGTGCGTTGGCGCCAAGTTTAAAAGTGAAGAGGAGCAACACCCTAAACGCGTAACCTGCTACATGAGTTTGCTTATTCCGAGAGCAGTGCGACAGGTTGATGGGGATGGGGGATGAGGGAGGGGAAGGAATGTGTCCAAAATTGAAAGGGGAATAGCTGGGGTGGGGCGGTGGGGAGGGCTTTCTGTAGGCACAGAAGCCATCGTGAGTGATGGCGTCAAGGCATGGTATCACAGCAAGCTTAGATAGCGCTCAACCGGCAGGTGTTATAATATGGAGCAGAGGGAGGAGAAGAGCGGGCATGTGTCAGTCAGCATGGCGGTCACGGGTCAGCGGATGACAGGGGGGCATGTAATGGAGGGCCGGAGGGGTAGAATCATCCGCGACTTTCCCTCAAGTGGGATGGTGTCAAAGGACGCCGATTGGTTCTGCGGAGGCATGCGAGCGGCAGGGGTGAGCTTGTGAGCGGGCCAGGCAGAGGCGCGGCGCGGTGTAGCAAAGGCGGGGGGCGGGCACACGGCCCCCTGGGACAGATGACAGACTTGAGCTGTCGAGCTGGGAAATGAATTCTCAGGAGCGAAAGTGCGACGCATCCACTTGCTGCGGCGCGCCAGGCTGGCACAAGTCGTGTCACCGCCCCGGGCCGCCCTTATAGCCAGCGCCAGAGGTGTTGCTGCCCGCAGCCGGCGCAGGGGGCCGCAGCTATACTCCACCCCGCATTGAAGCTGCATGGGAGGAAGCAGGCAGGCGGGCAGGTGGGTGCTGTGTTGCGGACACTGCTCCCCGAGTCTGGCCTGTGTTTGTAAGCGATTAGTCTGTAGCCCATCACAGGGTCCAGTTTTACATGTTGAAATTTGATAAAGAATATGACAACTAACTCTCATAATGTCTCATGCACTCCAGTGCCCCAACAAGTCGGTCAAAATCAAGTCAAATCACTCCCCGGATTGCTCACATCTGACGCTCAAATGCCCGCCGCTTGGTCTGGCCAGGCCGCCCGCCCCGCCAGCAACACCGGCACTGTCTGCAGCCCTGCTGCGCCCGCTGTGCCCGCGGCATACGAGGCCCCAAGCTGCTGCTCAGCAACTGCTGCTGTCCACACTGGTACTTGCACAACGAACCCTGCGGGGAGGAGCGTGGCGGGGGCACCGCGTTGGGGTGGCGTGAGCACAGGCGGCTCGGCCCCAACAGGCGCCAACAGCTGAGCACCCACCGGCATCTCCATGCAAGCAGGCCTACAGTGCACCTGAGCTGCTGTCTCCTTGTGCAACCCCTGCGTTTGCAGTGCAGCCGCCCTGGCCTTGCCGGCAGCACAGGAAAGCTGACGCCTTGCCCTTGCCAGCAGCACAGGAAAGCCGCTGCTTCAACCTGCATGACCGCTCACCTGCCGCGCCATGCTCCTGCTGCTGCCCGTCATCGTCTGCCACAGAGAAAGCGTGCAGCCATTGCTCTGCGGATGGCCGGCGTGCGCGCTTTGCCTTCTCTTGCTTCTGCGGTGCCTCCTCAGCTCCCTCCCGCAGCGCGCATTGCACCTGAAACGAAGGGTGGGCGGGCGGGGCGGCGTGCATAGGTTGGATTGGATAGTTCGCGGAGTAAAGTAAATAATCGGAAATTTGGAATGCAGCGAAGAGAGTCTGGGCGTGCATGTGCGGGGACCGTGGGCAGCAGCAGGAGGCCCGTGCCCGAGGCGCACAGCAGCCTGTGCAGCGGCCCCGCACAGGCACACTGTTCACCTGCCGACGAGCTTCTGAGGCCGGCCGCCCTGCCGTCTGCCCAGATCTGCGCACCCTCTGAAGGCAGCACTGCTCTCCGCCACTTGTCCCGACCCAGTGCAAGCACTCTCCCTTGGCTCTGCGGCCGGGTACTTGCCTCCTACCCCCCTGCAAAGAGGTCCCTGCCCACGTTCCCAGTCCGGCCCACCCCACCTGGCAATCCGGCATCACGACAACCACTGGCGGAGGCTTGGCTGCCAGCGCTGCCGTAGCCGCTGCCGCCGCCGCTGCTGCCGCCGCCGCTGCCCGCCGCCGAGCTTCCCGGGCGGGGTCGGCCGCTGCAGCAGGTGTGGGCAGGGTGCCCGGCAGGCACGGAAGAGGTGTGAGTGAGAGGGAGAAGCACTGTCAGTCGGGGGTGGTAGGAACAGCTTGCAACAAGCTGACCCACTGCATCAACGTGCCTCACCACGCCTGCCTGCTGACCTGCGCGTGCCAGCACCCGACAACCTGCACCCGCCAGGCTCTTCTCCCAGGTCCCCCACCCACTAAACCCTTAAAACCAACTTCCCGTGCGCCAGCTCTCCAGCAGCTCCCCTCCACCAGATTCCCACCGCCACGTTGCGTGCGCCAGGTCAGCGGCCGCGCCAGCTCAGCAGCATCTCCCACGGCCCAGCTCTCCCCCACCTGCTCCCTCCCTCCCCAGCTCCCAGCCCCCAGCTCCCAAGTACCCCGCCCACCTGGCGTGCGCCAGCTCAGCGGCAGCAGCACCTCGCAGCAGCACGAGCAGAAGCGGGATTTGCGCATCAGGAAGGCAAAGAGTGCGATGGCCAAAAGGATTGAGGTGACCCCCAAAGAGAGGACGATTGTGTCCCGTACACTCTCCGACCCATCGCTGGTGCGCCCAGCGGTCACAGTTGCTGCCACCGCAGCTTCCTTGCCGGGCCCGGAATCCAGGCCGCTCGATGACGTCAAATCTGAGGCAAGGTTGGTCACGTCTGCAGGCAGGCAGGTGGCAAGCGCAGCCATGTGGGGATAAGAGGGGACATTGGTGGCACAGTGGAGGATGGTGCATAAGGCTGAGCAGGCGGGTGAATGCCTAGCGCTGCCGGGCGCTGCTGTGCTGCGACACCAACCCCTTGCATAAAACTGCCGCCGACGACGCTCAGAGGGCGCCGCTCGCCTCCACACCACCCCTGCACTTCCGGTGCGGCACCCGGCCTTCTCGCCCCTCCCATTACACCGCGACACCTCATAACGTACCGTGCGCTTGCAAAAGCAGCCGAAGGGCGACGCGCGGCATGACTGACCAGCTGCCACTCATAACCCTTTGGTCACAGCCGAATCTTTGCTCCCCGCTGCTTGCAAACTTTCGTGAAAGGCCTAAGGAACTATCGCGCGCCGACACCCGGAACAATAAGCGCCGGCCTGGCCGGCCTGTGTTTGGAATCGCAAGAGCGACTTCTGCAGACCCTGTGCCTTGACTGTTGGACGCGAAGCTGAGTCGGGTTTGATCTCCCGCCGCGCAAAAGTCCGCCGACGCTGGGTGATCGCTAGCCACCGGGCCGGCTGCCATGTGTCGCATGACGTCGCCGCCGCCAGCCGTTACACAACCAGCTTCCGCTAGGATGCAGAGAATTTACATTAGGGAATCCTGCGCTAAGTGGGATGCACAGTAAACGCACCTAGGCCAGCGTAGCACACACACAACAGTGATGTGCAGACAAGAAGGGGCCGAGGGTGGTGGGCCGGGAGGCGCCTGGCGGGTGCCAGGCGCCGCACACATGGGCAACAGCGGCAGCAGATAGGGGGGGGATGGATACACCTGAATGGAATGAAATGGCCTGGAAGGGTACCTGCTGACCTCTTCGAATCGTCAATCAAGGGAAAAGGCGCTCAACTCAAGCACGCAAGTGGGCTGGGCAGCCAAGGAATCAAACATGAGGTGAGGTAGGGGCAGAGGGGAGGGCGGTGAGAGCCCACTGGGCGGAATGCACACGGGAAGAAAGGGCACGGAGAAAGGGCAGGGCGGAACAGAGCAAGAAAAGGAGTGAGGGATGGGACAGGCGCGGGGCGTCAGCTGCAGCGTGATGACTTCCGTGCTGCGATCAGAAAAGCGGCGCATAGGCCACGGGCAGACACGGAGGAAGGGAAGAAGTGCCGGAGAGGGGGAGAGGGAGAGACAGACAGCTGCACAGGGAAAGAAGGCAGGGCGGGGATAGGGGCCAGAGGCAGTACAAGTGGGCGGCAAAGACGGGCGGGAGGTATGGCTGGATGGTGGGATTGGGGTACAGCCCAGCGGGCAAAGCAGGGAGGCTTGGTGCGGGCAGGCGGGCGCAGGCAGAGTACAGGGCAGTGCGCCTGGGTTGGAAAAGAGGGCAGGGGACCGAGGTGGCAAATGGCAGTGAGCAGTGCAGCGCGCGGGGGCAGAGCAGCAGAGCAGGGCGGGGCGTGGCGATGGTACGGGCAGGAGAAAAAGGGTGGGGGAAGAGTGGTGCGCATTAGCAGGAGGCTGAAAGGGCATTGCAGGGGAGGCAGGGCTTGGGTAGGGAGACGGGATGTGTGCGGCAAAGGTGCGGTGGGCAGAGTGAGGGCCAGCTTTTGCTGCCGTGCACCGGGGCGGCGCGCAAGGCGCTAGCAGCGTGCGGCGGCCGCGTTGCCGC
This sequence comes from Micractinium sp. NFX-FRZ, assembly GCA_029339195.1. Lineage (NCBI taxonomy): Eukaryota > Viridiplantae > Chlorophyta > Trebouxiophyceae > Chlorellales > Chlorellaceae > Micractinium > Micractinium sp. NFX-FRZ. The sequence goes on from JAPTJF010000351.1 coordinate 7,399, forward strand.
TGGCCGCAGGCAGAGCGCACTGCAGCGCTGCCGCCTGTGTGCTCAGGGGCAGCTCTGCTGCGTGCGCCACCGCCGGCAGCTCCACCGGCTGCTGCTGCTGCTGTGGAGCCAGCTCCTGCGCTAGAGGCCGCTCCCGGGTCACAGGCACAGCGTCAGGCGAGAGCACCTCGATTGAGATGAGGGGCGGGCGGCCTGCGGCAGGGGGGACCGGATAGGGGCAGCAGGCAAGCATGCAGTGAGACCCCTGGCGGCTCGGCAAACGATGCAACGCTAGCACTTGGGTTTTGGGGGGTTGTTGTGAACCCTGGGTTTCAAGAAGTCAAACCAACAGTTGCGCTGGGGATGCATGCAGAGCCAGCTGTGCAGCATGTGGTCCACCACAGCAGTGCACGAGGGCGGCACAGCGTGCAGGGCGCGGCGCTCACGTCGGCTGCTGAACGCCAGCGAAGCAGGCGGCGGCGCCGTTCCAGCCGCAGCGGACGCAGCTGCTGCTGCCGCCTCCGCTACGGGTGCTGCCCCGCTGGCAGGGCTTGCGGCGGGCTGCTGCCCCTGCTTCCCATCCTCTCCGTCTTCGAAAGATGCGCTGCTGCTAGAGGACGATGCGCCTGCGGGACTGCCGCAGGGTGTGTGCTGCAGCTCCCAGCCAAACGACATCCCCTTGCTGCCGTCTGGGCCCAGGATGATCACCGGCAGCTTGGGCAGGTAGGGAGGGCAGTCAGAGTCTGCAGGCAGGGAAGGAAAGTGAGGCGGCGGGGGGCGACGGGTGGAGAGGGAGGGCAAGGATCAGATCAGAAGAAAACAGGCGATGGTTGCTACGCCGCTGCTGCTGCTGCTGATGATGATGATGATGTTTGGAGCAGGGTTTTGTGCAGCAGCATTGCGCAACAGATGACAGCATGCACAGCAGCTGCATGCGAGGCAAGGGCAGGGGCAGCGTAGCTGCGAGGGGCGCAGGCGACCCATTTCGGCACGGTCGGTTTGTGAGCATGGCGCGGCGCCAGCGCACGCTGTGCCACCACAGCAGCCAGGCGAGCCGCTTTCATTTGACAGGGCACTCTTGGCAATAGGGCACAATCGACTCGGCAGCGCACCTAGGCTGCACCGTCCGCCCTGCTCCTCGTCCGCCGCCGCCGCCGTCCGGGCCGCCGGCTGGCTGTGCCGGCGGTTGACCAGGTAGAACAGCAGCGCAACAACTGCCAACGTCATTACGGCCAGCATGATGCCTGCGGGGGGATGGCAAGCGTGGTGTGTGCAGGGGGAGGGTTACCGGTACTGGCGTCTGGCAGGGGAGCCACGCACAATCAGAGGCAGCATGATGACTGCTGGAGAGCGGTAGGGGGTGCACCCACAGAGGGGGAGGGGAGGGGCATAACGGCCTCGCCTGGTATCACAGCAGCAGGGCAGGGGGCCCAAGTGCCGATCGCACCGTTGTGGGTCTCACACGGCACCAGCGCAGGGCAGAGGCGCACAGGCGTGGCGGGCACGTCCGAGCAGGGCAGGGGCGGGCAGCCAGGGGGGCCAAGAATGCTCACCAAAAGGGATGATGAGCCTCATGTTGTCCTTGCTGCCATGGGGCGGGGCGAAAGGGGCCTGCACAGGTGGCGCCAGGTCGCCCCCTTCGCGGGCTGCCTGCCCCAGAGGGCACAACACGCTCCCTCCAATGCACATGATGACTCCGGGCTGCTAAGCTGTGTGCTGGCAGCTGCGGCGTGCCAGCAGGGCTCAAGGTCACGGGGACGGAGCTGCTTCCTGGCAGCAGATCAATTGCAGAGAGGACGAGCTGCCCAGTACTCTGGTGATCAGCCTGGGGCGCCGGCCGGCGTGGGTGTCGCTGCTCCGCTGGCGGCAGCGACGGCGGCGGGAGCACTGGCCTGCCTTGAGGAGGCTGCCTTCTTGAGAGTGGATTGAGATCGTTCGCCGGGCTACATGCAAGGAACGGGAGGGCGCTGGCTAACTCAAGGGAGGGCTGCTGCATGGCAGTCGCGCCCCCCGCGATTCTGGGCAAAAGCTTCCACATGCGAGGACGGGGCCTCTCAATCAACTACAAGCTTCACCTTGATGGTCAAGAGCTGTGGTAGGCCGGACAGGACGTGAGTAGGCGCCTAGGAAGCTTGACCTGCAAGGGCTTTTTGCGTGGCGCTCGCTGCCAGTGGTGCCTTCAAAAGGTTGTAGAAAGACCACAAATGCCTTCTAGCAGCAGAAGTGCACTTGCAAGCTGCGATGGCGTGAGCCACACAAGGGCGCCCTTTGGCAGCCGCTGCTGAGCCCTGCATAGCACGGAGGGCGCAAGGTTCAAGAGCGTGCAAAACAGTCACTGGCGGCTGCACAGCTGTACGATCAATATTTCCAGTGTGATACAGCTTGCTAATTCGACCACTGACGTGCACGACAACAACCTTCAAGAGCTTGGGGAGCGGATAGGCACTCTTTGCCTAAATTAGAAGCTCCTGAAGCATGTCAGAAACAAGCGGCAGCGGCCCCAGCAGCAGCGGAGCGCCAGTGGACCCGGCCAAAATGCCACGGCCGCACCGATGCAACGCGCGGGTCGAGGACTTTGTGCAGGCAAGCGGGAGGGCTGTAGGTTGGTCCTGAGACCAGCGCTATGCCGCGCACTTGCAGGTTTGGCAGGCAGGCGGCGGCGGCAGGCAGGCGGCGGCGGCGGCGGCAGGCAGGCAGCGGCTGCAGGGAGCCACGCTTGCTGCTCTCTGGTGCTGCCTGCATCGGCAGCATTGTTAAACTTGCAGTCGGCTACAATTCACCTGCCTGTTCGGAATGAAACATGCACCTGCTGTGCTGCCCCTCACGCGCCGCCTCTGCCAGCGCCCTCGTGCGCCCTCTACCATCGTGCCGCCTCCGACCTGCCCTGCCCTCATTCATTACGCCTATAACTACACCCCTTCTGCAGTCCCTTGTGACTTGGGAGTGGTCGGGGAAGATCCAGCCCGCCTGGCGCCTCATGCGGCAGTGCTTCAAGTCGGAGCCGGGGTGCGCTTTGTTTGCTTAGGCGGCATGGGCAGAGGTTGCATGGGGTGTGGAGGGGCAGCCGGCAGGCAGGCTGTCAGGCTTGCTGCCGTGCTCACTGTTGGAATGGGTGCCGCTGCCGACAACCGTGCGGGCTGCTGGGCGCGCTGCGCCGGCTTGCATGTGGGCGAGCTTGCTGTCATCCAGGGGGCAGCAACAAGAGTACCGCCCAAATGCCCGCCGCTGCTCATTTCCTGAGGGCACACCTGTGCCGGCCGCGACCCCGTGCTGACCCTCCCACCCTCCCCACCCAACCTGCCTGCCTGCCCATCTGGTCACCCTTTGCAGGCAGGAGCCCACGGAGGCATATTTGGTGATCAAAGACCCCCAGGCGTACCTGGACCCAAAGCGCATGTACCAGCCGCGGCCGGGCATGAGCCGGTGACGACCGGCGGGGCAGCTGTCGGGGCACGCTGCACCTGGTCTAGCCAGCTGCTGTCTGGCACAGACAGGCGAGAACCTACACGCATTGGCTGGAGCCAGGCATGAGCCGGCGACGATGTCCGGCGGTCTGGCAGTGGCAGCGGAGCAGGGCCCCCGGCCATGTACCAGCCACGATCAGGCATCTTCAGTAACCCGCCGCACGTCCCAGCGATAGGGTATCAGCCTGGCGGCCAGCTGCCGGCGGGCGCGCCACGCCTCGCTGTATCGATGCCGAGGATGCCATGTGGTGTGTCTTATGCACCGGCTCCTTGCCGTCCATGCCCGCTTCTGCAGCCGTGCAGCGTGCGCCTGCGTCTGTGCATGTTACAACGCTGGCTCAACCTGCGCTCCGCCTTCTCCTCGATGGTTTTGTAATTTTGATTACTGTGTTCAATGGATACCTCTCTCTGCCTTGCTTACCCCCCCTGTGCTTGCCGTTGCGTCTTTGCTTTTGCCTGCTGCTCCCACTTGCCAGCCCGCTAGACATTGGTGCTGAGTGCACACAAGCCTAATATAATATTGTCACTTCATCACTTCCCTGAAAAGACAGAGGTCTGCACCACGAGGGAGTGGCCAGGGCAGTCACGCACCAACGCCGCCGCTGCGCACGCTGTGTGCAATGGCCAGGCAGACGATCCAGGCGCATCTACGCTAGATGTCAGCGGCTGCCGGCAATTTAACTCCCCTATCCGGCCTGCCAAGGACAGTGAGAGGTGCGGGCGCAGACTTTTGAATGAGCATAGCTGGTTTCGTGCCCTCCAGCCGTGTCCTTCTTCTTTTTGAGAGCTCGGGGTTGTCGTAGCTGCGTGTCGCCGGCCGAGCGCGCCTACGGAGTGAGCAGATGGGGCTGAGCCTTGCAGCGTCGCCGCCGTCGCCGCGGGTGGCAGCCCTCCGGCCCACACTGATGGTGATTTCAATATTGCGTCTTCCTGCTGTCAGTTGCAGAACCCGAGCGACCGCTGCTTGAGCTCCAAATGCAGCAGGCAAAGACAGCTTTGTGGTCGCTGTCGCGCAGCGCCTTCAGCGCGGTTGCCACCAGCACGAAGGCTGGGGTTTCTGCCCTGGACGGCGCTTGTGTGTATGGAAATGTTACCGCTGACATGGGTGCTGCGTGCACAGATGAAGAGAAAGATGCCTTCTGCAGGTGAGAATTTGGGAAGTTGGGCAGTCTGTACTGCCCAGCCCGCGACAAGTGTTGTTGACCGATCAACAACAGCCGCCCATCCACCGAGTCGCTCTGCATCTGCTGCGCTACTCCGTGCCCCCCACCCCTTTCTGCGCACAACTCCATGTTTCCTTCCTATGGTGCAGGGAGGCTGGGCAGCTGGGCCGCCAGCTGGTACACCTCAATGGCGGCCTGCAGCAGCTGCTGGCAGCAGGGCAGGGCGCATCCTTGGCTGCCCTGCACCAGCTGGAGGCTGCCGGCATCGCGGTCATCGCCACGGCTAGGCTCCTAAAGAAAATAGGGGCCGGCGAGGCTGACGTCAAGGGCTTCTTGGACTCTCTGTGGATCTTCCTCGGCGCCGGCTGCGCAGCATCCGCCGCCGTGGCAGCATCAGCGGCCAGCCAGGGGGGTGATGCGGCTGCAGCCCATGCACGGGCGGTTGCTGCCAGCAGCACTGCCAAGCAGGTCATCGCTGTGAAGTCCCTGCTGCTTTGGCCTGCCAGCCATGGCTGGGAGGCTGTCAGAGGGCGGCTGGGGCGCATGGCGGCTCGCCAAGAGGCGTTGGTGCGCTTCCTTGCTGGCGCCGCTCGCGTGCTGCTGGCGCAGCCGCACGCCGCCGGAACCTACAATGAAGGTGGGTTGGCTGTGTGGCCATTCATGGTGTGTGCTGCTGACATCACGCCCGCTCGTGGGGGCTTAGCAACGCGAGTGGGCAGTGCTCGTTCAGTCAGCATGCGCAACCGCTGATGGCACTGCCAATCAGGTCAATCTGCTTGGGCCAGGAACTGCTCAACACTGCCGCTCCCTCCACACCCCTTGCAGTTTGGCAGCTGGAAAGCTTTTCCAGTTTCGCGTCCATCTGCCGCTTTGTCACGTTCAGTCGCGACATGGGGTTGATGGACCAGCTGGAAGCGGACCTGCCAGCTCAGCGCTCCATCTTTGTGCAGCTGGCAGAACAGGTGCTGCCAGCGGCCGCGGCGCTGCTCCGCCGCTTCCCCAGCGCCGTCATCGACGGTCTGGCTGCTGGGGTTGGTGACGGCAGCGACGAAGACAGCCGGATGGATGCATCGGGTCCTGACGTGGGGCATCAGCTCATGTTCCTGCGGGCCACTCTGGCAGCAGTGGCGCACTTTGCCTTTGATGAGTGCCGTGCTGAGCACCTCCAGCAGGAGAGCGGCCACGCCCTGCTGGGCTGGATGCAGCGCCTGTCGGCTGCGCTGCGCCCGGAGTGCCCCGCCCTGCCGGAGGAGAGCGAGCGCTGCCTATGGGAGTGCCACATGCAGGTGGGGGCAGAGGGGAGGCGAAGGGCAGGGATGCCGGGAGGCGCTGGGAAGCTGGTTGCAATGGCCTGCTGAATGCAGTACGCTGCATGATGCATCGGGCCTGCTGAGCGCCCTTGGCTGCCGCTGCACTGCCGCTCCGGCAGCGGCACTTCTGGCGCCAATGCCACACGGCGTTCCACCTCCTCACGCTACCAAATTTTTCCGTCTTCAAGCAGAGCAGGTCACAGTGATGGTCACCCTCCTTCTCTCCCTTCCACACAGATTGCATTGATGGCCTCCCATCTGGCAGACTGGGCCGAGACCGCCCCGCAGCAGCAGCGGGTGAGCTGCGCGCGCGGCCTGCTGGCGATGCTCCCCAAGCTGTCCACAGTGCTGCTACGCATGGCAGAGCGCGGCGTGTCGCTGCGCCGTGGTGAAGGCAGCATGACCCTCTGCTGCATTGCCCTCTCGACCACGCTGCCCCAGGTTGTATGGTATGCATCCAGCAGGCATGGCATTGGCAGTGCGGCGGACGAGGCGGAGAGCACGCTGCTGTATGAGGCAGCGACAGGCATGGTGCAGCTGCTGCCGCTGCTGGCACAGCTGCAGCGGGAGGAGGATGAGGTGCTTCAGCGGCAGCGCCAGCCGGAGTCCGGCAGCGGCAGCGGCAGTGAGGCGGGCGGCAACCGCAGGTGCGAGGAGGTGGGCCTTCAAGCCTTGGTGCTGTGGCATGCCGCCAGCCTTGCACCCACCCGCGGCCTTGATGGACTTGGGGGCTCTTGGGAGGGCAACTGGGCTTCCTAAGCAGTGCAGGAGGGGCCTGTATCTCGCCCATACCAGCGCAAACAGTGCAAGCCCCTGTCTGCCATCGTCACTCAACCGACCCATCACGCCGGGCCCCCACTCTCTATTTCCTACCTGCCCTCTACCTTCTTGCATGCAGGCTTGCACAGGGCATGGTGGCTGCCTACTGGCGCGCCCTGCAGGCGCTGCTGCCCCGCCTGTCCCCCGGCTACCTGGGCCGCAATGGGCAGACGGCACACGCGCTGATGCGTGCGCTGATGTGCGTCATGCAGGCGCCAGCTGGCAGCCTGCCAAGCTGGCGTGAGCTGGCCAAGCTGCTGGGCAGCACGCTCGGCGCGCTGGAGCAGGTGGGTGGGCCTGTAGCAGGATGTGGTGTGAGGCACATGGCTGGCCCCTTAACCAGTTGAGCATGCAGTGTGCGCTGCATACAACAGACGGCAGGATGCACTCGGAGAGGTGCACTTGGCTGGGGGCCACTCCCTACGCACGCAGCCCCTGCCTGTGCGCCCATCTCTTCCTGTTGAAAGCTGAAGCTGTGACCTGACTCCCTGCCCTGCTTGCTTGGCTGCATCTCAACTTGCCCTTGCTGCAGGCGCAGGAGCGTGGCACAGTGAAGCGGCTGCCAGCGGGCGTGCTGTGTTCACAACAATCCGACGGGGACCTGCCCTCCCAGTCCGACTACCTCCACCTCATGTGTAAGGAGGCGGAGGAGCATGGCAGTCCCTACTCCTTTGCCTACCTGATCATCGAGGTGGCCGCCACCGCCCCTGCCCCTGTCATGCTGGGGCTGTCGGCAGCGCTGGTGGCCAGCGGTGTGCTGGGCCAGCTGGTCGCAATCCTGGAGCAGGCGTCGGAGACGTGGTGTGACGCTCGACAGTATGGGGTGAGCATTGCGGGGCTTGGTGGTCACATGGGGCCATGGTGGTCACATCACAAGGTCTCAACAAGGCTGCTTGGGTGAGCGGACACTTGTGTGTGAGCACATAGGCCGGGGAGCTTACACACACATCAGTGGTGACGCCCTCTGCTCAGCGCACCACTCATGTTGCTGTACGTTGCCCTTCCCCGCCCCATCCCTGCAGCTGCAGGCACACCGCGTGCACAGCATCCTGCAGCAGCTGGCCGCTGCTGCTCGCCAACGGCAGGCCGACACCGGCGCCAGCGACACCGGCGACAGCATGCAGCAGCAGCTGGATGAGCTCCAGGGGCTGCTTGCCGGCCTGGAGGCGCCGGCCCAGCTGTGTCAGCCTCCGAAGGTGCTGACGCAGGAGGATGCTGCGGAGCGCTTCTACTTTGCTCGAGGCATGCTGGCTCGGCTGAGCAGCAAGGGCCTGCCGCTGGCTGTGCCGGCAGCCGAGGCGGTGCTGGCAGCGCTGGAGGCGCCAGAGGCGGTGGCGGCAGCACGGCTGGAGCTGGCGCAGGCGGCGGCCACCCGCAGCTGCGCCTACCTGGGGTGCAGCAACGTGGCAGCTGAAGGGGGCAGGGGGGGAGGGAAGAAGTGCAGTGCGTGCCGTGTGGTCAAGTACTGCGGTACCGCCTGCTCGCACGCTGACTGGCGGGGGCCGCTGGGTCACAAGCACGCCTGCAAGGCACTTGCGGCGGCACGCCAGGGGCAGGCCGCCTGACTCAAGGCGCCGTACGGGTGCTCATCACTGCTGCAGCTGCCATTGGATTTGCGAGCGTGCATTCAACCCCCACCCCACCCCTCCGTCCTTCTTGACCAATGCCGGCTGGCCAACTGCGGTACCACACTGCTAGCGCCGCCAAGCAGCGTCTGGCCCAGCACTTTATGCTCATGCAGTACAACAATTCTCCGCTCACTGCCTGTGCCTCTGTCTGCTAGAACCGCACCCACCCTATTGTCCCCTGCCTGACGCAAGACCCTGCCTGCATACCAATGTCCAACCTTAATCACTTGTCGCTGTAACACTCTGCCACAGCGCTGCCACACGTGTAGTGAGCCATTTGCTTGCAACATCGCTTGCTGAAAAAGCAAGCGGAAGGGAGCAGGGGGTCTTGAGGGAGGCATCACTGGGCTGGGCTTGTGTCACACGGGGGGTGGGGGGCTCGACAGCAACCAACACATGCCAGGAGAGGGACAGAACGTGGGGGTGTTACCGATGGAGAGGCACCAGCAAAAGCACTCAACATTTAAAAGTCTTGGGCAGAGCAACGTCAAGTGGCGGCCTGATGCTGGCGTGCCGCCGCCAGCGCTTTGCAGGCATGCTTGTGGCCCAGCGCCCCCCGCCAGTCGGCGTGCGAGCATGCGGTACCGCAGTACCACACCGAACGGCACCCGCTGCACCGCTTGCACCGCGCCCCCTGCCCCGCCTCGGCGCCTCCCTCCAGCGCCACATTGGCACACCCCAGGTGTGCGCAGCTGCGGGTGGCCGCCGCCTGCGCCAGCTCCAGCCGCGCCGCTGCTGCCGCCTCGGGCGCCTCTAGCGCTGCCAGCACTGCGTCGGCGGCAGGCGCCGCCAGCGGGAGGCCCTCGTTGTTCAGCCGCACCAGCGATCCCCGGGCAAGGTGCAGGCGTGTGTCTGCCTCATCCTCGTCCTCATCGGAACCATCCCCCATGCCAACGCTGCTGTGCGAGAAGAGCACAGGCATCTCCAGGCTCTGCAGCAGTTCCCCAAGAGCCTCCAGACGCTGCTGCCTCAGGCTGCTGGCGCTGCTGCCAGCGCCGACCGTGTCTGCTGCTGCCGCCGCCTCGGTGCTGCCGCCACCGCCGCCGCCAGGGGGGGCGCCGGCCGCAGCCTCGCTGCCGCCAGCTGCTGTGCCTGCTGCCGCCTCGCTGGCGTCAGCGGATGTTCCTGCTGCCGCCTCGCTGTCGGTACTGCCCAGGTGCAGCCGGGCAGCGGCCAGCAGCTGCTTCAGCATGCTGTGCACGTGCCAGGCCTGGGGAGGCAGCTGCAGGCGGAGGGGGCGGGCGGGGAGGAGGTGCTCAATCAAAATCCTGCCAGAACCGCGTGCTTCCCAGCAAGCATTTTGTTTCACAAAGTGGAACACTTGGCAGGAATCAGGAGCACACTGTTTTGCACATGAAACTTCTGTGGCACTCCCGCTGCATCTCAACACTGAGTAGTCCACTGCCCCCCACCACCCCAGCCCCCCGTCCCTGCCTACTACCATCCCACCCAGCGTCTCACCCCGAACCGCGCCGCGTCCGGCCGCGCCTCTGCTGCCTGCACCACAATCGCCAGCGCTTGGCTGAGCGTGCCGGTGGCCACCAGGCCCGCCGACATGGCCAGGTGGGGGCTTGGCGCGGCAGCGTCATTGCGCGTGCGCGCGGATGCGGGGCTCGCAAGCTCGGCGAGCAGGTAGGCAAAGGAGTAGGGTGTCCCGTCCTCTTCCGCCTCTTCGCAGATGAAAGCAAAGTAGTCGCACTCGTCAGGCGGCATGCCATAGCAGCCCTGCAGCTTGCGCCTGCGCCGGCGTTGCACCACGCCGCACGCCTCCGCCTGCGCAGAGGTGGGGGCACGGGGCAGTTGGGAGCAGGCAGGGAGGAGCAGGAGTGGGCGGGGGTGGGCAGGCAGGCTGGCTGCCTGACAGTGTTTCCGGGTTGCAGCAGCACGGAGTTGTGCTTCTTTTAGAGGTTATTTGTGCAAGCATGCCAAGGCCCCTTAGCATCACCGGCAACCTTATTTGGAGGTGGTGGGCAGCACCGGCAGCACAGCAGTTACCTTGTCTCGCAAGAAAGAAATAGCTGCCTGTGGCCTGCTCCTGAGTGCCCACTCACCTTCGTGGAGGCATCTCGGTGCAGCCCCTCACGCGCCACGCGTGCCCTGCCGCTGCCGCTGGTGCAACACATCCTGGTATCAATCTAACAACTTACCGCTGCCACTGCCGCTGCCTAATACGCCCCCACTGCACTGCAAAGGCACCGCACACACACACACTCGTCTACCCTGCCATGGACCCACCTGCTCCAGCGCACTGAGGGTGCTTCCCAGCAGCTCTGCCAGCTCACGCCAGCTGGGCAGGCTGCCAGCTGGCGCCTTGGTCAGGCGCATCAGCGCGTGCATCAGCGCGTGCGCCGCCCGCCCATCGCTGCCCAGATAGCCCGATGGCAGGCGGGGCAGCAGCGCCTGCAGGGCGCTCCAGTAGGCGGCAACCAGGCCCTGTGCGCGCCTGCGTGCAGGGAAGAGGGAGAGGGTGGCACGGGGAAGGCAGGGTTTGAGGTATGAGGTGCGTCGTGAGCGCATGGGTGGTAGAGGATGGCCAGCACGCGAGGCAGGGGGGTAGCCACGTGGGCGCATGAATGACAGCAGGTGCTCAAGGCCTCAGCATGTGGCCCACCCTCCCGGCCGCCTCGTTTGAACAAACCGCCACAAAACAAGTAGCACTGGTCGTAAGATTAATGCCTGAGAGCCAGCCCAAATGCCTGAGAGCCAGCCCAGCTTGATTGAGGCACCCCTACGTACCTCCGGTGGACGGGCGCCATCTCCTCAAACAGCTCACGCTGCCGCTCCTGCCACTCAAACGCCTGCCCAAACGTGCGGCTTAGGAGCTCCAGCAGGCGGGGACAGCTGTCCCGCAGCCAGCGAGGCGCCTCGCTGGCGCCAGCGCTGCCGCTGCTGCTGCCGCTGTTGTCGGCACCCGCAGCTGCCCAGTGCGCCAGGCGGCAGCCAGTGGCAAGCAGTGCGCGCAGGGCGGGGTCGGCGGGGACAACAGACCCTTTCTCCAGATCTGGCGCCCGGCTGACGGCCTGCCACAGCTCCAGGGCACGATGGCAAAGCTGCTCGCCGTCGCGCTCTCCGCCAGCAGCGCTGCTGTTGCCGCCGCTGCCACCGCCAGCGCGCTGCTCCTCGTCCTCCTCCCGCTGCAGCTGCGCTGCCAGGGGCAGCAGGCGCAGCATGGCGGCGGCCGTCTCGTAGTACCGCCCCCTCTCCTCTGCCAGCTTGGCAGGATCGGTGGTACTGCTGCCCCCCTCTCCTGATGCGTACCATGACACCAGAGGCAGCACCTGCTTCAGGGCAAAGCAGCAGAGGGTCATGCTGAACCCGCTGTGGCGCAGCGGCTGCGCTGCCTCGCCTCGAGCCGCCATGCGCAGCAGCACGGTGGAGAGCTTGCAGAGCACGGGGGGCAGGCCGCGCACGCAGGCAGCTTGCTGGGAGTGCTGCGGGGCGGTTTCGGCCCAGCCTGCCACGTGGGCAACCATCATTGCAATCTGTTCAGGAGGGGAGAGCGGAGGGAAGGGGGTTTTGCCTTGTCGCGCTGGCGCAGGAAACGCCGCGCCTTCATCGCCAGCAGGCCGCACCGAGGCAGCCAGGGGCGCTTAACAAGCGGCTGCATTCAGCAGCCAGGGGCTTCACCAGGCTGTTGCATTCAGCGGCCCATTGCAGTCAGCAGACCGTTGCATTCAGCTGCCCTGCCCCTCCCCGCTTCCCTGCCCTTCCCCTCCGCCCTCCCCTCGCTACCCACCTGCAAGTGGCACTCCCACAGCCAGCGCTCGCTCTGCCCCGGCAGGGAGGGGCACTCGGGCTGCAGCGCTGCCGACAGGCGCTGCGCCACGGCCAGCAGCACCAGGCTGCCCTTCTTCTCCAAGTGCTCTTCCAGGCTGTCCACTAGAGCAGGGCGCATCAGAGCCGCCAGGCACTCCCTCAGAAAGCTGACTGGATCAAGATTCGACGGAAGCGGCAGGCTGCCTCCTGCGCCCCCGCTGCTGCTGCCCCCACCCTCGGGCGCCGCCGCCGCCGCAGCAGCGGGTGAGTGGCGGAGGACCGAGGCGGCCGCCGGCAGCGCCTGCTGCAGCAGCTGCTCAAACACAACCCGCTGAGCTGGCATGTCCGCTTCCAGCTGGCTTGCCGTCCCCAGCTTCCGGCTTCCCGCGGTGAAGTGGGAGATGGAGGCAAACACGTGCAGGAACTGCAGGCGGCACGCTGCAGGAGGGCGGGCAGGGAGGGGAATGCGGGGCTGGCACAGAGTGGCCGAGGGTGACTGCACTTCGTGGAAGCACTTGCAGGAGAAGGCACTTCTGGCGCCCCAAACTGCTCTGCAGACAGACTTCCCACTTGCCAGCCTTTCCGGCCCCACCATTCAAGTATGAACCGAGCAGCAACACGAGCTCGGCAATTGCAGTGTCGTGCCACTCACAAGCAGCCCAGGTGCAGGACCGCCTGTCTCTCACACCGCCTGCGTGCCAGCCCACCCCTCCCCGCCCACCTTCGGTATAGCCCGCCCCGCCGGCGCACGGCTGCGCCTGCAGCACTCGGGCGACGCCACCCAGCCAGGACACCAACGCCGCCTCATGCTGTGCCTGGGTCGCCAGCCGTGCCAGAGCCGCCCCCCAGCCGGGCCGGTGGGCCAGCACCAGCAGGGCTTGCACCGCCATTGCCAGCACAGATGTGTTGTAGGCGGCCGCAGGCTTCACCAAGCTGCAGGTCTGGGCGTCGAGCCTGTCTAGCACGGGTGCCGCCATGTACCGCACCACCCCCCCGCCGGTCCCAATGAACAGCTGCAGAGCATCGAAGAAGGGCAGTACCTGGGCAGCCTCCACCCCGGCCCGCTGAATGGCCAGGCTTGTGCAGTGCACCGTTTCGCTGGCCGACGTCAGCTGTCTCAGCAGCGGCGGAGTAAAGTAGCCTGCCAGCTCAGCGCTTGTACGCATCCGCCTGTTCATCGCCTGGAGCTGCGAGCCCAGCTCGCAGGCCGCCCTGCAGCGCAGCAGCGGTGGCACAGGTGGGTGCTGAAAGCGAGCGGGCGGCAGGAGAGGGCCGCAGGTGCACCGCCAGGGCACCCCCACAGCACGTGTCTGCACACCAAGTCGGCTTGCACTGCAGCTCCCATCCACATCCACAGAAGGCAGAAACTTCCGGTCAAGCGAGCCGTGCAATGCTGGCACCAGCTGTGTCGTGCAGCCTCGGCGCCAGTTGCCAGACGATGTGGTACGGCACCGCCCAAAGCCGGCAACAACCCACCTTGCCAGTGCATCCCGGTCCTCCTCCGTGCAAGCCGCCGCTCCAGACTTCAGCTGCTCAAATAGATGTTGGTACGCAGCAGCATCACGCAGCATTGCGTCCTCGTCTGCCGCTGAGCCAGCGCTGAAGTGGCGATGCACCAGCTGCTGCAGCTCCGTTGCCACCCGCTGCATCGTGGGCAGCTGCTGCAGGCCAGAAATGCGGTCACAGTGCCGCCAGAAGGAAGCAGGGGTGCTCAGTACAAGCCCTGGCAGGCAGGCAGGAGGTAGAAGAAGGGCGGCAGGCGTCGCCGACCCGCCCCAGACGTGCTGCGCCCCCGCCAGGCGACGGTGGCCAGCGCGGTTCGCACGGCGGCCGGCTTGCTCTCGCGCTGCAAATTAAAGGACGCGAAATAGCTCACAGTTTCTCTCCGTGTGGAGCAGGGCTTCTCCCAGCAGCCCCCTGCCGCGGAGTGTGCATACCTGCTGTGGGCGAGGCTGAGACAACCAGGAAGCTCGAATCAAGGCTTACGGTGCGTGCGATGAGACGCTGCGCGCCCATGCCCGCAACCTCTGGGCGAGGGCGGCACAGCGCAGCGCCGCTTGGCCATCGCACCGGAGTACGTGGTGCGCAGTCAGTCAGTCAACATTGGTCGATCAAGGGTACAGTATTTATCTGAGTGAAAACATGTAGCACAGGATATGCAAGCATAGAGTCGTTGCAATGGGGCACGGCTGTCGGCATTCGCCGCTGCCCGCACAGCCCGCCACCACCGCCCGGGGCGTGGGCGTCAGCCGCCGGCATCCTCTGCAGGCACGTGCCTCATCACCACCGCCCTCCCGCCGGCGCTGCTATCTCTGTAAGCCACCAGCAGCGTCTTTTCTGGGTCCAAGGCAATGGAGACGTAGGAGGCGGCGCCCTGTGGGAGGCGGGGCAGGCCCACGGGGCTCCACGTGCCTGCACCCACAAATGTGAAGAGAGTAGCATGGCATCGTGTTGCATCCGAGGCTATACTACACTGTAAACACACATACACAGGGATTGGGGCAGGGGAGGGCACGGACGGGACAGGGGAGGCACGGGACATGCCTGGCCAATCCATGCCGCTGCAGTCCCACACCGTGCACGCCTCAAACCACAAGCCACCTCCGGCGCGTGTGCAAACACCGCGCCTTCCAACCATGCCACCCAAGGCTACCCTTGATGCGCCTTGCACCACCCCTCCCAGGCGCACCCTCACCTGGCTGCTTGCTGCTGGGCAGGCTCCCGCCCTCGCCTGCACTGTCCCCCGGCTCGCTGCCATGCTGCGTGGCGCCGTCGTATGCTGCCACATGCTCTTGCCTGTCGGCTGAGCCATCCCACACCACGGTGACGGGGCCTGTGGGGTCGCTGGGCCCCGCCAGGCTGCTGCTCCACACCTTGAGCGCGTCGCTGTCGTCCTGCAGGCGGGGGGAAAGGGTGAGAGAAGGGCCGGTAGGTGTTGGTGTGTTGGGTGCTTGGGGCCACTTGAGGCAGGAGGGGCAGCACAGCACAGCACAGCACAGCACAGCGTAGCAGGAAGGAAGGATGGAAGGAAGGAAGGAAGGAACGGAGGAGAAGAGAAGAAGCACTGCGCAGCACCCACCAGGTACAACAGGTAGTATCACACAGCACAGCACAGAACAGCGCAGCACAGCGCAGCACAGCACAGCGCAGCACAGCACAGCGCAGCGCAGCGCAGCGCAGCGCAGCACCCACCAGGTACAGCAGGTAGCAGGGCGTTTCGTGGCCCGCCACCGTTACTGCGCAGGCAATGTCCACGTCAGCAACCGCTGAGTCAGAGAAGCCGTCTGCTGTGCCCGGGCAGAGGGTCCAAGCGCAGGAGGGGCAGAGGGAGATGCGGCAGCTGAGCTTGCCGCCCTGCGCGCCGTCGGCGTACGCCACACGCACGGTGGTCCCAGCACGCCCGCCGCTGCTCCACGGCCTGCGGGCAGGCGAGGCGCGAGTGGGGCGGGGCATGGAGGTTGTGACAGGCCGCACTGGCACAGGCACACGGAAGGCTGAGCGGGTGGTTGACGGCTGCCCCGGCTGGCAGACAAAAGCATCTACCCCTGGCGCACCAGTGGCCGATGGAGGGGGAGTGGGAGCCAGGAGGGGACATGCCCCGTGCTCCTGCAGCAGCAGCGGGGCGGGTGTGGGGCAGGTAAGTGTGGCAGCCGGGCGCGCCAACTGGCACGTGCAGCTGCACACCAGCCGGCACCATCGTGCCCTGCCCTTGCACTCTGCAACGTGGCACCACAGCACGGCACAGCGCAGCACACCACAACATGGCGTACCGGCACAGCAGCAGCAGCGTGGGCTCCTTAAAACCCTCGTACCGTGGGCGCTCCATTCCTCGGCCCCCGGTGCCAGGAAGAAGACCGACACTCTGTCTGCATGCGGGCCGCTGCGCTCCACCACAGCCAAGTGCGGCGCCGCCTCTGTGCCTCCGGCAGCGCCCCACTTGCTGGCAAAAATGAGCTTCCCAACCTCGGCTGCTTCAGGGACCACGTCGCCGCCGCCGGCGTCCAGCTGCACAGGCCAGGGCAGCGGCAGCGGAAGCACGAGTTGAGTGAGAGCAGCACGGTTGGACACTGCCCAGGCTGCAGCGGGTCGCTCCATCCAGGCAGCACCCAGAACCGCTGCTGGTATTAGCTTTGGGCGCATGCAACGCATGGCAGACGGACGCCCCGCCACCAACCGCCCCTGCCTCAGGTGCCGCTGCTGCTTCTGCCAGATAGACCCAAGCAGCGTTTGGTGGCCCAGGCCTCACCCCAGGTGTCGGCAACACAAAACAAAAAATAACATCTCTGCCCATGCCATTCACCCTACAAAAAGCAGAGCAGAGCAAAACAGGCAGCTGCTGCACACCAGCACATCATGCTGGAAAGGCATTCAGCAAACAACACACACATAATGTGCAGGCCACAACAACAAGCAGCACCTGAAGCAAGGGAGGCTCACCCAGGCATGGCTGTCGCCGTCGAACCGCATCACCCGTGCCCGCCCCGAGCCGCCGCCGTGCGCGGGCCCGCCGTCTGTGTAGGCCACCCATGGCATCCCGCTGGCTGGGTGCAGCGCCATGGACACGTACAGGGCTGCAGGGCAGAGGTGGGGAAGCACAGCGTGCGCAGCAGGGCATGTGAGCGGGTGTTGCCGGCTTGCTGGGACCGTGCGTGCAGCGCCAGGGAGACACGCCCGGCTGCAGGGGGTGGTGGGGCAGCAACCACGCACAGCGTGGCACGGCGCTGGCGGGACGGCGGCAGGGAGAGGTGTCGACAAGGCAGCGCATGGCCACTGAGGGAGGGGGCGGGGGTAAAGGTGCAAGAAAACTGTGCCCCTGCTACATGCCTGGCTGCTGTCCCAACATCTGCACCCCTGCCTCCCAGCCCCACGGACCCCCCCACTACTTCTCCAACCCCACCTGCCCACCCGCCTGCCCAGCCTTGCCCACCCACCTGTGGCCCCCCCGCTGAACCCCGGGCTCCCCACCGGCCGCCAGCTGCCGCCGCCTTCGCCTGCCTCAAATCTGCACACCGTGGCCTTGCTGCCGGGGGTGTCCAGGTCTCTGTAACCCACGTAACTGACGTTCCCTGCTGACACCGCAATGTTGGTGAACTGCGTGGCTCCTGTGGAGGCAAAGCCGCCAAAGGGGTGCCATTGTGAGCTGCACGGTGGGGATGCGGGGGCAGGACGGAGGAAGGGGCGGCGGTGAAGGGGAGGTACAGGGATAGAGGTATGGGGCAGTGGGCGGGCAGTTGGGCACAGGTGCGCATGAATACGGGCAGGCAGGCAGGCACAGGCAAGGTGGGAAGGAGGCCAGAGGGGCGGGCGACAGCAGCGCAGCATCGGCGGCAGGGCGGAGCGGCGCAGGGTGCTTACTCTGGCTCGCTAGCGGCTTGCTGCTCGGCGTCGAGGCCTGCCTCGCACGCCCCGCTTTCACCAGCCTCAGCTGAGCATTGCGGGACACCTTCTGCTGATGTTGGTCCTGCAGGCAGCAGGCACCCAATGGGCGGGGGAAGAACAAATGTCGGCACATGGAGGCAAGGCGGGGGTGGTATGCTATGCCTGCTGCCTGTCTGCACATGTATGTACATGTCACTCCTGCATTGGCCTGACTCACCCGGGGCGGCCAGGAACAGCAAGGCTATTAGAAATAGCCGAAGTAGGAGGCGCTGCTGGGCGAGCTGCGGCGGTCCACTTGGCGGCGCCAGCGGCGGCGGCGGCGGGCCGTGCTGGGGGTGGCGCAAACAGGTTACGCCTTGCAGCAGACGCGCATTGCTAACGACGCGCATGGCGAGCGGCTGTGGAAAGCCTCCGCTCCCTCGCCGGCACTTGGGCAGCGGGCTTTTGCAAGTCGTTGTTGGCCGACACCCAGGATGTCACGGGGAATGTCTGAAGTCCGAGAATGTACTGGGAACTGTTCAGAAAGTGCCGGAGGCTCTACAAGCTACCCTCTCAGGAGTGGGTGCTCCTTCAGCGGACACCGCCCTTGGTTGGGCGGCCCTGCTTGCTGTATCGCATACCTGGAGTGCAGGGAAGCGCGGTGACACGCGCAAAGAGAAAGCAGCGCAAATGCCAGTACCTGCTGTGCGCGCTGGGGCGGGATGGAGGCCGCGGGCGGACACATGCCGCCAACCGTGCCAAGTTGCCCTCCTGACGCGAATGCCACCCGGCCTGCCACAGAAAGAAACTTACAATATGAAGACGATTAATGTTAGCACCTGAGTTAATGCCATGAGACGAAGCGCTCCAGGCACGCACTGTGAGCAACCGAGGGGCTAAAACCTGCAAGCAACACAGAGGGCTTGTGCATTGGATGAGAGGGGGGTCACAGCGGACAGAGCATGGGCGGTAGGAGGTCCCATTAGAGGCAGGCACTCACTCCCAGTCCGCTGTGCTAAGGGTAATGGTGGGGAGGGAGGGGTGGAACATGTCAATCTGGCAAGGGGCCCCTACAGGGAGGGGCGCCCACCCCCGTAGCACGCAAGGATGACAGAAATGCAAAAGAGGAGAAAGAGAAGCAGGGGAAGCAGCGAGTATACGTGATGACCAGGGGTGATCAGGGGTCATCAGGGGGGTTTCAGGGGTCATACCATCCTCATAGTGGCAAGGAGTGCATGACGGAATGGCTCAAGACACGAGCCTTGGTCAAGGGACTACATGCGGCGGCGTGCGGCCACCACAAGGGGGGCCAGGTGCCAGCTGGCGGGGCAACATCTCCTTTCTTTCCTTCCCATCCAATACTCATTACGGTGCTCTGTGTGATTTGTGTGATCAACAACGTGTTCAGAAGCGCCTTAGCCAGCAGGTGATGTTTGTGGGGGAGACCCCCTCATGCAGCACAGAAACGGCCAACACCGCCAGGACCCTAATTTTGGCAAAATTCAATGATGTAAGGGTCTTCCATACAAACATTTTAGGTGTTTAGGCCGCCCCAAGCTTCGGACCCGGCTTTGGAGCCAAACGCTGGGACATATCGCCTCCTGAATTCTGGGAACAGCACCTAGGGAGTGTTCCCAAAATGTGAGACCCCCGGCAAGGCCCGCGGAAGCGTCTTTCCGACCCAGCTGTTTGCCACGTCATCACCACCCAAAATGTTAACATTATAATAGATGGGTCTTACATCTTTAGAAAGGTACTTTCCAATTTTCCAAGCGACATGCACCTTATCGAGGCTAAAGAGAGGTCGGAACAGGCAATGGGAGGGTATCGCAAGGCCAAGTGACCTCCCAGATACCCCAAACGCGTTCCTGGCGCGTTAGGAGTGTCTTGGAACGACTCAGATGGTTAAAACGTCAAATTCACAATTTTGCTGCCAGCACCATGGCCACTGGGGTGGTCACTCCCTCACAAACATCACCAGCAGGCTGCCAGCAGGGCTCCCTGTGTTCGAAGGTTCAAAGGGTCGAACCGGCTGCAGTACGGGCGCTCCTTTTGCGATCCCCCTATATGTTCACAGCCATGAGCGAGAAGGAACATCAGATCAGCTGCCGGCACGCAGCCTGGCAGGCGTTCGCCCTGGCTGTCACCGCGCTTCTGCTGCTGTTCCTCGCTCACGCGCGCTCATACGACTTTAGAGCAGCGCTCGGCGCCCGCACTGACAACGCGGGTGACGGTGCCGCAGAACAGCAGGCAGCCGTGCTCCCGCCGCCGCCGCCGCCTCCCTCACCCACCTGCCAGCTCAACGGCACGGGCAGCATCTGGGCGCAGCAGTGCAAGCTCCTCTCGAAGGTGTGGGACACCATCACCCCCTGCCTGTGCCATGCCAAATCAACAGATCTCAGGCGCTAGACAAGACTGGCATGCACTTGACCTTCGGCACCGCCCTGCTCCGAGGACCTCCCCCGAATGCCGTCTCATTCGGAAGCCCTCCTGCTCATGCTCATGACCTTGCGCTCGCTCACCCGTGCTGTCCGCCTGGCCTGCAGGTGTGCGTGGACCAGCGCTCCATCCTGTTGTACGGGCACGAGTACCAGCCCCAGGGGCGCACGGCTGCAAAGCCCATGCCCCACCTGCAGCCCGTGGGCAAGCAGTCGGACACCTACACCTGGCACTACTTCAATGCAAGCTTGTTTTGCTCTTCAATGCAAGCCGGCCGGCCGCCCTGCCCACCTGCATGCCCGCCTGCCTGGCCTGCGCAAAAGCAGCGCCCCACTGCTGCGCCCGCCCTACCTGGCGCTGCCTGCAGCGCCGCCGGCGCATGTGCTTCTTGTTGCCATTGCCATTGCACCAGCGCCCGCATGCCGTGTGCCAGCAGGGTAGGCCTGACAACACGCACCTCCTGACGAGCGCCTGCCGCTGCTGGGTGCAGGGCCGGAACCGGGGCCGATACGTTGTGCCTCCCATAGAGGTGCGGCCTGCCAGCGAGGCAGAAGGGCCAGCCTATCTGGCCAGCCCCTCCTTTTCAAGTTGCACGGTGCCCATCCTGCACTCGCCGTTCTGGCTCCAGGTGGGCGCTGCCTGGCTCATGTGTGATGCCGGCCCGATGGGTGCGGCCTGCTTGCTTGCTTGGCTTGCACGCTCACGACCAGCGTGCCACCAACTCGCGACCTGCAATGCTTACTCGGCAGCTGCCAGCTGCCAGCTGCCAGTGGCCAGCAGCACCGGGTGCCCGCGCCAGTGCCAGCTCAGCCGCCGCCTCGCCTGCGGCGCTCTGCCAACCTCAAATGTGCCTGCTCCTGCTGCCCCCTCCCCCTGCCTGTTGGAACGTGGTCCAGAACTTTGCCCACCAGTTCCGAGGTGGGGGTGGGGGCTCTTATAAGCGGAGCATGCAGAGGGCTGCGCCTCATTTTGGGGCAATGCCAGCAGCAAGCAGGCTGCATGCGAGTGCGCAACAACAGCTGCCGCAGCCCAAAAACAAGCTGCTGTGGATCCGGCCAACTCCTGGGCCTGCTCCGCCCTGCCCAACCCTGCAAGCCCACTTCTCTGTCCTCGCCTGCCCCTCTGGTGTCCATTCGTCTCCCGGTGCTGGATGCCCCGCCCCTGTTCCCCCGCCGCAGACAACGCCGCGACGTTGTTTGGCGCCCTGCAGCGCACGCCCTGGTGGCCGCATGCCAAGCTCGTCGTGCTGACCCCGGACGGCCTCGGCATGAAACCGTACAACTACCAGCTCTACCAGCCGCTCAGCAACTTCACAATTGAGACCTGGGCAGACTTCACCACGCGGCTGCGAGCGGTGGGTGGTGGGCGGGCGGGCGACGCGCTGCATTGCAGGAAGAGTGTGTGCTGAGTTGTTGTGCTGTGCTTGTGGCTGGCGGCAGCTGAGGACGCACGGCAGCAGTGTGGAAAGGAAGGAAGGAAGTGTCTTGCACCCTTGCACTGCTGCTGCTCCCCACAGTCGTGCACCTGCGCGCGTGCACCCCGACGCCCGGCGCCCTTTGCTGTTGCAGGACGCGCCCAGCCCAGCGCTGCGCCCCGCCTGGAAGGGCGGCCCCGCGATGGCCCCCAGCTATGAGGGCAGCGAGCAGCGCTGCTTCGCAAACATGTTTGTGTGCTTAAACGGCCTGGACAGCCCAGACCTGCCGGCCTACCAGTACGGCCAGCACCTGGTGCGCTTCTACAGGCAGCGGCAGCAGCCAGATGGCAGCGGGCAGCAGCCAGCGCCTCCCCCTCCGCAGCTCCCGGCTGCCGCCAGAGTGGCAGCACTCGCAAGCGGTGGCGCCGGCGCCGGCGCCCGCCCGCTGCGCATCGTGTTTCAGCGGCGGGCGGCGGGGCACCCCGGGCGGCAGATACTGAACGTGCAGGAGCTGCTGGCGCAGTGCAACGCCTGGCGCTTCAGGGCACGTGGGGCCACCTACAGGGCCATCTGCCACGAGGTGTGCTGGCGCTGCCAGCTGGCGCCCTACTGCCCCAGAGCCACGGCAGCGCAGCCGTGGCTGCCGGGCATGCAGGGCCACGGCTGCCACCGCCGCTGCCTGCTTGTTGCTGGATGCTGCTTATGCAACAAGGGACTCGCTGCTGGGACACGCATTGTGTGCACGCACTGCTGCACCCCTGATGCGGCATGTACCGCTGCCTGCCTCCGCAACGCCCGCACCCAGCAGCGTCTGCGCCCGCAGGCCCAGCCTGCGCCGCCTTGCTCCTCATCTCCTCCCCCTGCCCACCCACCCCCACCCCACCGCTGCAAGCCAGTGTGGCGCGGTGGCTGACGTCCGCAGCCGGGCACAGTTGCTGATTTCCAATTGCCCATCGCCCTGCAGGCCGATTTTGGCGACTTCATGAGCGGCATGGCGGAAGCACAGGCGGCCGACATCATCGTCGGCTCCCACGGCGCCAACCAAGCCAACGGCTGGCTCATGCGGCCGGGGGGAGCGGTGATCGAGGTGCAGGCGGCTGGGTATGAGGATGTGCCGCAGCACTTGCAGTTCCCGGAGCGAAACTTGCTGGTGGGTGGGTGGGTGGGCGGGCGGGTGGGCGGGTCGGGTCGGGCCTGGAGGATGCATGCGGCACATGGTAGTGGGTTGGCGGGCATGCTCCCAGCGATGCCAGTCAGCCACACCGCTGGGAGCAGCTTGCAATGCATACAGTGGCCGCAGGCAGGACGTGTTGCAGCAAAAGGGTGCCTTGGAGCACCCGGTACACACGCACCCATGCACGCCCCCGTCTTGCAGGACCCTGGCACCCAGGTGCAGTGGTGGCTGCTCATGGTCTGTGACCCCCAGGCCTGGGAGGCGGATGCGCAGGAGGCGGCGGGCAAGGGCAGCCGTGCCGACCAGATCAAGAGCCGAAACGTGCGGCTGAGGTGGGACGCGCTCAGGACGGCGCTGGTGTCGGCGGTCAACACGCGGGGAGACATGCGGCGGTACCACCAGGCCTGGCGGCAGGGGCACTGGTGGTGGCACGTGCTGCCCAAGGGGGGCCTGCAGTTTGCGGGGCCGGACCTGCGGGCGCGCTGCCCCCGCGTGTGATGCCGGCCGCTTCCCTGCGTGCCGCCCACCCAGCCAGCTGCGCTGCCTGCTCCCATGGCACTGATCTTGCCTTGGCCGCCCCTTCAAAACATGAACCCTGATAGCCATGGGCGAGGTCCTGCCGCCCCGGGTAAGCCATGCACTTTGCGCTGACACAGACGACAGGCTGGCAGCCTTTGTGCTTCCTTCCTTGCACCGTACGGGCTGCCGCACCTGGCCGTGCCGCTCATTGATTGCATGCCACTTGTAACTCTTTCAGCCTGCCAGGATAGCCAATTCATGAGAGAGAAGTGGCAAGGTGCGGGATTACAGTTGCAGAGCTGCGGTGTCAAAAGGCAGGGCGATCAAAGCGTGAGCCCGGCCGCTGTGTGAGGGCGTTCAGCTGGCAGCGGAAGTGGGCATCAACGTCACTATCGCGGCTGACGCTGCCGCCGCCGCCTTTGGCTTGTGAGCGGAGGCAGCGCAGGAGCTGACCCAGGCGAGCGCAGCGCTCAGCTCACACCCAATCCTCCAGCGCATGCGCTGCCAGCTGCAGCACCCGGTGCACCTCCAGCTGTGGCAGGCAGCCCAGCAGCGGCACAGCTCGAGGCGCCAGCCTCCGCTTTTGCTGCGCAGCCGCCGCCAGCAGCACTGCCCGGGCTGCTTCTCGGAACCTGGGCGGGTAGAGGCTGTGAGTGCCAGGGCTCCAGTCGAGCGCTGCCGGCCCGCCGAGGCACAGCTCCCACAGGCGGCTGCAGGGGGGAGGAGGCGGGGGGAGTGCTACATTAGCATGCTTAACAGTTTGCAAAGTGTTCAGGAGCATGCTGCTGTGAGCAAGCCCTGGCCATGACCGCCGACGCTTGCTGGGCGGCACATGCATGCAACGTAAACCAGGCGTGCAGGTGTGTGGCCACACGGCATCGCTAGGCAGGGGTGCATGTGTCAAAAGGCAGAGGAGGAGCGCCTACCTGCAAGCCGTGCTACCCAGCCTGGTTCAGTCTTCCCACCTGTTTGCATTCACGCCAAACCGAATTCCCAGTCCCCACCCCTCACCGGTTCACACCGTCGATGCCCAGATGCTGACGAAGGTAAGGAGTGCGTTCCACCACTTTCCGCAGCTCCGCAGCAGAGCAGCCAGCCCGCAGAAGCACCATGGCGCACTGCAGGGCACAAGGGGCAGGGGCGCAGAACGCGCGTTGCTGGACTGGCGCGCCGCAGGCGACGCGGCAAACACAGGCGCCCAAATGGCAGGCAGCTTCCCACACCAGCCAGCTTGGCAAGGGGACAGCCCTCCCCGCATGCAAGCGATACGGGCCCCACCTGCGGGTACACATGCGCTTCCCCTGCAGTAACGCTGGACACTCGTCTGAGCGTGGAGGCTCACCTGTGTGCGCTGCGGCAGTTGGGCCTCGATGTCCTGCTGCTGCTGCTGCTGCTGCTCTTCCCCCTCCTCGAAGTCGTCCATTGGCCAGTGCTGCGCAGCGCTCCGCAGCAGGCTGTACAGCGGGCTCTGCTGCTGCAGCCACTCTCGAACGTCATCCAGGACGTGCCACTGCCAGTCCCCCAAAGCGTGCAGCCCTGCCCACCACGGCTGCTCCTCCAACGCCACCTGCCTCAGCTCGAGGGGCAGCGGCTGGCCCGCGTCAAGCAGCCGCTGCCGCTCCTGCAGCTGCCGTTCTGGCGGTGGCAGGCCGAACCTGTGCAGCAGCTGCGCCAGCGGCTGCGGCTGCCAGCGCTGTGCAGCCAAGGCCACTGCCTCTCCGTGCGTCGCTGGCCGTGCTGCGATCAGGTGCCTGACGACCCCCCACTGCTCTGCCTCGGCTGCATCCAGGAGGATGGTGTTGTAGGATTCTAAACAACTGGCAGCTGTCATGGCCCCAGCAGCCAGCAGCAGCTGCGCTGCCCGCCAGTGGCGCTGAGCAGCGGCCATGAGCAACGCTTTGTGAGCGACAGCTGCGGCGCTGCGTTCCAGCAACCCAGGCGCCGCCTCAGCTGACAAACCCCCTGCTGACGCCGCCTCAGCTGACAACCCCCCTGCTGACGCCGCCGCCGCCGCCGCCGCTGCTGCTGCTGCTGCTGCTGCTGCTGCCGGTGCTGCTGCTGCTCCATCGGCGCAGCTCACAGCTGCCACCTGTCCCAGCTGGGCTGCAGCAGCAGCGTATGCAGCCTCCATCTGCTGCAGAAAGTGGTCGCGTGCTTCTGAATGCTCCAGCTTCAGCGCAGCGTGCAGGCCATGCGTGAGCTGCCCAAAGCTCAGGCACTGGGGGTCTGCTGCCTGCCCGCTGCCGCTGCCAGACGGGGCGCCAGCGCGCGTGCTGCCTGCTGCCTGCCCGCCGCTGGCCTCCTGGTGGTGGTGGTGGTGCTGCTGCTCCAATTCCTGCTGCCGATGCTGTTGCTGCTGCAGCTGCTGCTGTTGCTGCTGCTGCTGCACCCCCTGTTGCTGCTGCCGGTCGCGCCGCAGCGCAGCTTCCAGCATCAGCCGGCATGCACGGCGGCAGAAGTGGCTGTCCCGCTCAGCCAAGATCGTGAGGGGTGCCTGGCTGGCGTCGGTTGGAGACAGTTCAAGCGGGTCCAGCCCTGCGTGCCAGGCAGGGGATAGGTGGCAGGTGATGCAACCGAAACACAGTTGGGCCAGTACCAGAGCAAGGGAGTCTGCCATTCAGCGTGCCAGGTGCGGCACATGCTGCACTGCAATCGCCCTACCAGCCGACCCCACCACTCAGCGCTGCACAGCAGCAGAGTTGCCGCCCGCCAGTCATGCTCGCTTTCCGCTTGCAGCATCGCCTCGCACGCCACGCGGCTGCCGCCGGAAGCCAGCAGGCCAGATACTGACATGGCTGCACCTGTGTCCGCCAGCGCAGCTAGCGGGCCTGCGCACGCCTCTGATGCTGCAAGTGCTGCGGCTGTGGCCGCTGCGTCTGCAGCCGCCACCGCTGGTGCTGCACCACCAAGGGGCAGGTGAGCTGCGGGCAAAGCAGCATGCGCCGCTTCCAGCGCGTCCATTACGTGCTCAGGAGATTGCACCACGCTGCCTGCTTCTGCTTCCGCTGCAATGGCTGCTGCCGCTGCCTCCATTGCCGCCGCTGCTGCGGCGGCGGCGGCCGCTGCCGCTGCATGGCCCAGCTGGGCTGCGGCGGCAGCAGAATGCGCGGCCTGCATACGCTGCACAACGTGCTCCCGCGCCTCTGCGTGCTGCAGCACCAGTGCAGCATACAGGGCATGAGTCAGCTGCGTGTAGCTCAAGCCCGGGGCATCATTTGCTGCCCGCCCCTTGCGCACGCCGCTGCCGCTGCTGCCAGTGAAGGTTCCTCCTGCATGCACTGCATCTGCTGCTGGCACACCGCCAGCCCGCTCTGCCTGCTCTGCCTGCTGCGACTGCTCTTCTTGCTGCTGCTGCGCCTGCTGCGCCTGCTTTGCCTGCTTTGCCTGCTGCGACTGCTCTTCTTGCTGCTGCTCCTGCGGCTGCTGCTGCGCCTGCTTTGTCTGCTTTGCCTGCTTTGCCTGCTCTTCTTGCTGCTGCTGCTGCTGCTGCTGCGCCTGCTGCGCCTGCTTTGCCTGCTCTTCTTGCTGCTGCTGCGCCTGCTGCGCCTGGTCCCGCCGCAGTGCAGCCTCCAGCATCAACTGGCCGACCTGGCGGCCGACGTCCCGTGCGTGGGTAGCCCCATGCGTCACCGCCCTCAGGGGAGTCTGGCTGGCGTCGGTTGCGTCTAGCTGCAACGGATCCAGGCCTGCACCCAAAGTGGCGGCAGGGCAGGCACGCGGCGGGTGAGTGCGTGGACAGGAGGGGCAAGGCAGGCGGCGGTGGCTGATGAAGGGATGCAGTTGCATCAGCCAGGGCAATGGCGGCGCATTGGTGCCTGGAGGGCACAGCAGGCAAAGAGAAGGATATCATTTGGTAGGCGCAGCCTGCTTGCTCACCGTGCTCTAGCAGCCGTTGCACCGCCCGCAGCCGCTGCTCCTCCTCTGGCAGCTGCTTTGCCAGCACAAACGGGCTGAGGTGTGCGGGGTAGGGTCTGCACGCGGCAGCCGCCAGCAAAGCATCCGCTGCTTGCCGGCGCTCGAGGTGCAGCGTCACGCTGGCAGGCAAGCAGGGGGGCAGGGGGGCAGCAGTGCTGACATGTCAGAGACTTGGATTCAGGGATTTGGGTTCCGGCTTGGTGGCGCCGCAGCAGGGCCCTGCTCAAGCCTGCAAGCACGTGGGTGCTGGCATCAGCCGCTGTTGCATTCTGGCAGGTCGCTGTTGCACTCCGGCGGGCCACTGCGGCGGGTCACCACTGCGCAGGTGTGGCGCTGGCGGGCCTGCCAACAAGGAGCATTCAGCTCCAGCACATTGCGTGATTGGCACCCGCAGCAATAATGGCACATGCCCTCACCCAAGCGAGGTGCGGCCCGCCTTGCACTGGCACACTGCATCGTCAGACAGGAAGCGTTCCCCGCCAGCCAGGCTCCTGAGGCTCTGCAGTGCGTGAGATGAAGGGTGACGGGGCCATCAAGCCAGGGGCCACAGTGCCGCACAGGCATCCAGGCGGCACTGCAAAGCTCGGCCGCAGGGTGGGCAGCACTACAGCGGGCGGATCCACTGCAGGCCGCTGGGCCGCATGTCTTGAGATCAGCCCTGCTGCGCAGGCGCACCTGCCATGAGATGCCAGTCTGCAATGCGCTGTCCACAACTCCGGCGCTGCACAGGGCCGCCACCACCTCTCCGTCGTCCGCCAGCACAGCCGCCAGCAGCGGCGTGAACCCGCGGCAGCAGGTGGCGGCGGCCGCCGCTGCCGGGTCCTGCCGCACGAGGTGCAGCGCCCTCTGCCTGTCGCCCGTAAGAATTGCCACCACGAGCGGGTTCTTTTCTGCGAAGCGCGCCCGCACACGGGCGGAGGGGTCGGCCGCCATAAACGCCCCTTTCGGAAGCCAACAAGCGGACAGGGTAGAGAAACAAAGAGATGGACAAGGTATAGGCGAGAAGGGAGGCCCACACAGCAGCCAGCCGACACTTAGGTGAGCAGGAATCAGTAGGTCTGGGCTGGTTTCTAGCGCAGCGCTGCTAGCGCCGCTAGCGCAGCAGGGGCGGTCGTGGTGCAAGCACTTGGGGTGCACGTGCACTCTCCCACTGCCCCCTGTTTTTCAACCGAGTGTAAATGTGGTACTCACTGCAAAAGCAATACCTTGGTTTGCTGCCTGTCGAACACAGGGGCATTTTGGAGTGCGCGGATGACGGCGCCCTGCCGGCGCCGGCATCCTTCAAACTGCCAGCCACTGCTGGCAGCCCACCGGGGGGCGCACGAGGGTGGTGCATGCCCACCAATGGGTGGTGTGGGTGTGATGTGGGTGGGTGGGTGCTTGGCCCCCAAACAATCAAACAAAGGGGGCGCTGAGACGGAGCTCGGCGTGACACGCTGCTTGCCTGCCCATGCTTGTGAGCCCTTTCAGGAATGTGTAGGAAAGCAGGGGCGCACCGAGGAGAAGCGTGGCTAAAATTGTGGCCAAACGTGTGGCTATCTGATGTGGAAGCAAGCTTCTCGGTAAGGGGGAGGGCCCCTCAGTACCATGCACTGGTGTGTGGCTGGGGAGGCAGGCACGTGGGCACATGGTGTGTGGGCGGAAGCCACTGGCGACAGGCCGCTGGCGGCAAGCTGTGACCACTGGCACAGTACAGGAGGCCGTTCTGAGGCTAATTCCCTGCTGCTAGCAGGTTTTGCATGGGCGGGCGGTGGCTCAGCACCTGGTTGAAGCACCTGGCAAGAGCTGTACCATTGGCACGGAGTGCATCAGTAGCCAGAAGCTGGCACCCGTCGCCACACACTGAGGGTTGCTTGGCACTGCCCAAGGTACCAACGCCTGCTCGCCAGCCCTGCTGCCTTTTCAACGACCCAAAGTGGGAAAGAGGGACTTGAGTTGGGCTGTAGGCGCGCAAACTAGATATTGTCTGGATTTCACTGGCTGTGGTACCCTGGTGGCCGCCAGCATGGCATGGCACCGCCTGTTATTATCAAACAGCGCGCTTGCACTCGTATTCATTCCGCGTCTCCGCTACTTCCCGCCGCTTGCGTCGGCACCTCTTATCACAAACTCGAGTGCCTCGGCTTTGACCTGATCAGCATCTTGATCACCGATGCCGGGCTGCTCGCTCTACGCGCTGGCCCTGGTGGCTGGTTTGTGCTTTGTGAGGTGAGATATTGATCGCCTCTTCGCGCTCCTGCCCGTGGTGCGAGCCACGCCCTCCCTGGCAGCCAGGCAGCACCCGGCAGCTGATCCTGCAGCTGACCCGCCGTCTTGGCTGCGTCTTGGAGAGGCGTCCTCTTGTAACAGCGCTTGTGTGAGAGATTACATGTATCGCCCTCGAGCGGGACATGCGTGCTCGAGAGGCCTCCCATCAGTTGAGCACCGGGGGCATTCTTGGCAGGCCGGCGCCGCAGTACCGCCAAGATAAGGCCGACACACTGGCAGGTATCTCACCATCCACTCACCACCCCTGATCCCTCCTGTGCCCTGTGCAGAACCACTGATGCTGTACCAGGTGGGCCGCCACAAGCTGCAGCGCCGGGCCTGTCTGGTTGTGGCGCGAGGGCCGGGCAGGCCGCATGCCGCCAGCTGCAGGGGTGGTGCATCCAAACTTGTGTGGCCCTTGTTGGCTGCTCTCGCTGACCCTCTCTGAGCCGCGACAGTGCTGCGCCCCGCCGCAGTTCCCCACCCTGTATTCCTGCACCACTTGTTCCTGCGGCCTCAATCCATCCGCCTTCATGTCATTGCCTGCCTGCACACACCCACGCCGCCGACATCGCGGATCGCTCCCTGCTCCAATCCGACACAGCCGTTGTAGCGGCCTCCCCACCACACATCCCCCATCCAGTTGTTGCAGGCAACCCGCCTTGATCTCTTGGCGGCTTTCTCACCCCACGCCCTTGGGCTGCCATCTTGTTTTCCTTCCGACCCTGCAGGCAGCCTGGGATGCGGCAGTGAGTGCAGCGCCTGCCCCACCGGCCCCGCCTGCACCTCCGGCCGCCCCAAGCGCTCCTGCTGCTGGACCAGCACCGGACCCAAGAACAAGGACGGCTTCTGCACAGACTCACGCCAAGATGGAAAAAACTGCGGTAAGCGAGCCGCTCCTTCCTCTGTGTTTTTCCCCTGCCTGCAATCCTGGCAGCCTCTCGCTAGTCCAGGGGTCTGTGTGACACATTGTTTGCGGAAATCAGACAGTAACCCCACAAAAGCAAGTGTTCTGTTGCTGGCCACCGCACGGTACTGCCATGACCCCAGAGATCTGCTGGTGCCAAGGAGGCATGCTTCGCTGGGGCGCTGCGCAAGCAGGCCGGCGTGCCTGCCCTGCAGCAGTGGTTGCCATTGCAATGGCGGCTTACTTGGTGGTCCCGCCGCTGCCAGGTTCCGGGAAGCTGCTGGCCCAGCTTCCAGGCCAGCTTCCGGGCGTCCTGCCTCCAGCAGCACGTGTGGTGATACCACAGGAGCGCAAGGCAGTGCCATCATCCGCCACCCCAGGCTGACTGCACCCCACCTGCACTCCCCCCCAACGCCCCGCACTGTAGGCACCTGCGGCAAAGTGTGCGCTGCCGGCGAGACCTGCTGTGATGGCGTGTGCAAGGTGGGTGTGCCGGTGGGGACTCTGCCATTGAGCAGCCATGCCGCCTGTGGCCTTGACCAGGCAGGGGCAGCAAGGGGGGCGCTGGGTGATTGGCTGGCTGTCAGGCCAGCAGCCCATGCTGGCCAGCAGCCCAGCTGCCAGCCCGCAGCTGCTTGCCTATTGCTTGCATTCAATCGACACACATACTTAACACAGAGCATACCCAAACCCGCTGCTTGCCGATGCCGATGAAGCTTTGTATGATGTCTCTTATGATGTCACTTCTGGCCACTGTGCAGGCTCTGATGACCGACCCCGTGAACTGCGGAGGTAAGCCCTGAGGGGCTGGCTACTTCATCTTCCCCATGAAGCGTCATCTTGGGGCTGAGGCCTTGTGTGGCGTGGCTCAACCAGGCGGGCAAACGGGTGGAGGGTTGATGTTTGGAAGGCTTGCGGAGGGGTGCCCGCCCCGCCGCCCTCCTGCCTGTCATGTTCATATTTTGCTCCCCCCATCTGCCCCACCCGCCTGCCCTGCCTCAACCCTGCAGAGTGCGGCACCGTCTGCTCCCCCTCCCTCCCCACCCCCGAGTTTTGCGGCGCTGGGGCATGCACCCCCTGCGACGTCGTCAACTGCAACGCCTACGCCCCCGGCAACGGCTGCACCTGCGCTGAGTGTGCCCCTGGATGGAGGGCTGAGCTGGGAGGCTGCGCATCGGTGGGTGCCTGCTTGCAATAGTTTGAAGGGCTTACAGTCTGTGGTTCCGCAACATAACTTGCGGCACAGGCGGCATAGATCTGCTCTGGCGGCCTGTGGGCGGTCTGTCCAGAAGCCCTGGCAGCGCTGTGGGAGAGCGTGCTGGCTCATGCCTGCTCCCCGTGCGCGTGCTGCGATCCACTTCTAGGGCAGGGGCGACAGCCTCTGAAGCATCTCTCCTTCCTGGATGCCCCTGCCTGCAGTGCAACGAGCCCCTCTGCACTGCCTTTGGCCCCGGCGAGTGCAACTGCATCGCGGTGAGGAAGCTGTGAGGGCAGTGTGAACAGCTGGCCCCCTGGGGGGGCAGCCGCCAGCCAGGGATGCATTGTGGAGAGGAGGGAGTGCATGTCGACTCATCTCAGGTGCTTGTGAGGCGTGTGCTTGCCTGCCTGGCCGCCCCTTGCCTGCTTTGTGCGTGGGGCTTTGCTCCCAGGCAAAAGGCTGGCAGATTGAGGGGCCTCACGAAGCCTCACAAACCTCTGGTCTCCCTGCTGCAGTGCCAGCCCGGCTTCAAGCCCGAAGACGGCGACTGCGTGCCTTGCGGCGAGCCTCAGTGCACCACGTACGGCCCCGGCCTGTGCAACTGCCAGACCTGCCA
>JAPTJF010000351.1:39404-67527 GCA_029339195.1 Micractinium sp. NFX-FRZ
TGCAACTGCCAGACCTGCCAGCCCGGCTTCAAGCCCGAAGACGGCGACTGCGTGCCTTGCGGCGAGCCTCAGTGCACGGCGTACGGCCCCGGCCTCTGCAACTGCCAGACCTGCACCCCCCCAACCGAGTACAAGGTGGTTGATGGCGACTGCGTGGAGGTGCGCGCTTTAAGCCTCATATGTATCAGTCATCTGCTCCTTGGCGCCGCTGTTGTTCCACCCTGTTTCGGCTGAGTGGGCGAGGGCCTGGATTTACCCGACTGCATAGCTAGGCTGCACTCATCTGGGGAGTAGGGCAACTGAGGCCTGCCTCCAGCCAGCCCAGATCATACCTGCCCAACCCCACTTGTTCACCACCTGCTCCCCATGCCCGCTCGTCTCCTGCCCTGCCCTGGCCACCCTTCCCCTCCTGCCTGCAGCGCCGCCGCCACAACAACCTCCTACCTTGCAGGTCGTATTCTTCCCCACCATCCCTCATTCCTTTCTGCAACACCCGTCACCACCGCAAGTGCCGCAACATCCCCGCTGGCATCTTCTTCCTCGCCGGCACGCTCCACTTCCACTGACCTTCCGTTGAAGCCTGCCTGCGCTGCTTCATCATGCCCACTTCTTCCCTGCTGCAGTGCAGCGACATCCCCGCCGACGTCTTCTTCCTGGCAGACACCACCAGCTCCATGGGCGGCATCCTGAGTGCCGTCAAGGCAGGCGCCAACACAATCATCTCCCAGCTCTCCTTGGCAATCACCGACATCCGCTTCGGCGTGGGGGCCTACAGGGACCGCGGCGACAGGTGGGTGACATGGCTGCTCCATGGGCCTGCGCTGCGCCTCCTGTTGCGCAACGGCGCGTGCACGTGCTGCTGTGCTGCGCCTCCTGCGGTTCAGCGCCCCCTGCTGCGAAGCGCTGCGTGCTGTGCTGCGCCTTTTGCGGTGCACTGCTGCGTCCTGCTGTGCAGCGCCCCCTGCTGCGGAGCGCTGTGCCCTGCTGTGCTGCGCCTCCTCTTGCTGTGCTGCGCCTCCTCCTGCTGCGAGAGCTGTGTTGAGCCGGGACCGCCTCGCATCGCCCAGCTGCCATGCAGGCTGCCGGTTGGCTGGCTGCGCTGCCTGTGCAGTCTGCGCTGCCAGTGGCTGCACCTGCGGGGTGGCTTGCCCTGCCTACCTGCCTACCTGCCTACCTGATACCTGATACCTATTGGTAGTGCCTTCAAGGAAGTTCCGGCAAGCAAGCAAGCAACAGAGGCTACTCAACCGGAACCTCATTTACCAGCAGCCTCCTTTCCCTCTCCCCTCTTTCCTATCTCCCTCTCTAACCCTCCCTCCCTCCCTCCGCCCTGCCCGCAGCTACATCTTCAACCTGGGTGCAACCTTGGGCACTGCAAACGCCGGCGTCACCAGCGCCATTAACGCATGGGCGCCCATCGGGGGCGGGGATATCCCCGAGGCCCAGCTGTACGCGCTGTGGAAGGTGGGCGCTGGCAGTTTACCATGGTACCAAGGCCTTGCCATGTGGTGTTGGTGCTGGGTAGGGTGCCCACGTCCCGCCTGCATGTTGCCAAAAGCAGCTCCAGTTCACCACACTCCCACTCAGTGTGTCTGCTCGCTCCTCAATCCCACCGGTCCCACCCACCTGATACCCCTCCACCCACTCCACCACCCCTCCACACCTCCCCCTCTGCCCCCCGCAGCTCACCGAACCCTCCAACCCGGCAGGCTTCCGCCCTTCCGCCTCCAAAGTGCTGGTCTGGTTTGGCGACGCACCCGGTGAGACAGCGCAGCATGCTGTGGTTGCATGATGGGAGGTGGGGACGGGGACAGGGAAAAGCTAGCAAGGCAGGTTCGTGCTCAGAGGTGGGCGAAGGCAGCAAGGACAGGAGTAGCGGGCCCGGGGGACAGTGCAGTCCGGCGCTTCATGGGCACCCCCCTGCCCCACCCGCTGCTTCCCGCGGCCCCTGCTGTCCCCCCACGCCCAGCCCCGCGCCCGCCCCACCCGGACCATGCAACCTGCCCTTCCGAACGCTCACCTCGCTACATACGTCCCCCCCCCCGCCTGCCCGTGCAGGGCACAACCCCATCTGCGCCGGCGCCACCGACGTTACGTCCGACATCACGCTTGACGCAGTGTCCGCCCGCCTGGCGGCTGCCAACATCAAGGTCGTGGCAATCAGCGTGGGTGCCAACCAGTTGAACATAGTGGCCAACAGCCGGCTGGGAAGCTGCGCCGCGCCCGCCGACGTGCCCCAGGCAACCAAGCTGACCACCGACACCGGCGGCACGCTGTACAGCGGCATCCAGACCGGCGACATCGTGCAGGTGGGCGGGGGGGCCACCTGCCCAGCATGGCATGGCACGGCATGCACAGCAGCCACAGCGTGGCATGGCATGCCCAGCACGACGCGCTTTTGCCGGGGCATGCACCTGTCACTGGCTAGCATAGCTTCAGGCCCCCACCACCACCACGCACACACACACGCGCACACACTCCCACCTTCGTGCTCCCCTGCAGATCATCATTGACAGCGTGAAGGACGCCGCCTGCTCCGCCCCCTCTGGCACCGTGGCTGCACGCACCCTTGTGGAGGAGGAGGAGGTGCTTCTGGGCCAGGGCACCACCCCGGCATACAACTACTAGTCGTAGCACGGCCGGAATTTAAGCAGCCGTGCCCGCCTCCATGGAGCGCCCGCTAGCGCTAGCAGCTGCTACGATGCTGGCACCAGGGTGCAGCGAGCTTCGCTGCGCTGCACCCACCACTTGGCAGCATCATGCGCTTCCCTCTGGGTCTCGCAGTAGCCTTCATGCACACCTCACACCTGTGCCAGCTACACTCCAGCTTCCTTCCCTCCCCCCTCCCTCCTCACCTCCGCTCTCACCTCCCATCGCCCAGCCCCACCCATCACACCACCCAACCGCCCATCACACCGGCCCGTTTCGAGCTGAGCAGGAGCAGCCCTCCTCGCCCTGTGACGACACGCGATTGTCCCGGCCCATTGTGTCCCGGCCCTTGCATGCGTGCACTTGAACCCCTCAGGGTCTGCTGTCTGCACCCTGCAAGCTGTTCCCCACCCAGAGCTGTTTTCTCATCATCATCCTGCTGCCTCCCTCTGCAACCGCCAACCGAAGGCAACAGTCATGTTTCGCACGAGCGATCCCAGCGCATCTGTCACTTTTGTTTATCCGCCATGACTGTGCATGCTGCTGTGACAAACTCAGGCACGCTCAGGTCGGAACGGTGGCCCCAGGCGGGGGGGTACACGCTGCAGGCAAGCACGGTGATTTGATTATGCTCCATGTGCAGATTGTGGGGAGCTGCCCCGCCTGCTCACATGCATCAGAGGGCCGCCCGTCATGCTGTGCTTGCTGTGGTCGCTTCCGGGCCACACCGCCAGCCCTCCCATGCACCCAGCCCTTCACACCTCAATCTTAACACCAACGGGCTACAGATGGAGTGTATTGAACTGTAGCAGCACGTGAAAAAGAGCCGCATGGCACAGCTGGCTCACAGCCACACATGCAGCGCACCCTCCGCCAGCTGCAGCACCCGGAGCACCAGCGGCTCTGGCAGCCCACCCAGCAGCGGCACAGCTGCAGGCGGCAGGCGGCGCGCCTGCTGCGCCTTGGATGCCAGCAGCACGGCGCGTGCAGCATCCCGGAACCTGGGCGGGTAGAGGGCATGGTTGGCGGGGCTCCAGTCCAGTGCCTCAGGCCCGCTCCCACAGGTGGCTTTCACATAACAACGGTGAGGGGAGGCACTTCAGGGTGTCATTAAATGGTGGGCAGAGATTATGGCAGCCACCTAGGAAGCAGCGCTGCGCCACAAAACGCCGCTCTGCCTGCCTTGAACGACCCCTGAGCAAACCACGGCACCCCACCTGCCCGCCTGGCACAAGACGCAGGATGCCGCGACGCATGTGGGGTGGCACAACAGATTGGCGCGCCTGGCCCCTCTTCCCCTTCCCCTTCTTTGCGCCCAGCTGTGGCTTCAATGTGTGTGTAGCCCCGCCCAACCTGTTGTGGTGAGGTTCTCAGCCAGGGCGGGGAAGCGCTCACCGCAGCGGCGGCAGTGGTGGCGGCAACGGCACGCTGCGCCAGCTTGGCACCCCTGCTTGCGTGACTTGGGGGCCTGGCTTCCGAGAGCAGGCTCTATCGCGCCTGGCGCTTGCATTTCTTTGCAGCAGGGCGTCCTGCAGCTGCATTGGGGACCGTGCGGTATGCTCTCCTCCTGTGCGAGGGGCGTGCAGAGCCTCCGGTTGCTCAAAGGCGACGCCATTGTTCCGTGGATAACACCTGTGACGAGGAGCTGCCGGCAGACACAACAGCAGGTGGGCTTGAGTTTCGTCGGCGCTGTTTTCAGCCTGTTTTCGCTGGTGCCCAATCTCATCGAGTCTTGCGCACTGTCGTCGTATAGCTCGCCGAGGTGACCGCATTGCTAGGCAGCAGCAGGCACCGCAGCCTCTGGGCGGCAGGCGCATGCTACCCTGCGTACGGCAGCAGGCCAGCAGCATCGCAGCGCCACTGCCCCGATGCCCTTGTTAAGCAACGTGTGACAAAACCTGTGTCTGCATCTGTACTTGGCCTGCCGAGTTGCAGGGCACACTGTCTATGTCTGCCTGGCAGCCCTTGGTGCGGCCGCAGCAGCTGCAGCGGCTGCGCCAGCTCATCACAGGGCGCTGCTGCTGTGCTGCAGCCAACCGCGGCATCAGCGCCAGCAGCAGCAGCAGCAGTGCCAGCAGCAGCAGCACCGGCAGCAACGGCAGCAGCAGCAGCAGCAGCGCTAGCAAGCAGGCGGCAGACAGCGGCGGCAGGGACGCAGATGACCTGGCGCAGCGAGAGGCGCTGCTGCAGCAGGTGCTGGGCACGCGCAGGCAGTGGTTCGCCGACATCCTGCACAAGTGCCCCGGCGCGGTCACCGCCTGCAGGGTGGACACGCTGCAGCAGCGCGCACAAGCCCTTGCGACGGTGGGTGCAACGTGCTGCCGCAGCTGCCATGCTGCCTCTGCACTGCCGCCATGTCCATGCCGCCAGTACAGCGCTGCCTATGCATTGCCGGCAGCGCTTGTGGGGCGCACACTTTGCCTCCTGCTTGGTCTCCTGCCCAGCACTGGTTGCGCTCCCGCTTGTACGTTTGCTGCGTGTGCGGGTGCACGCAGGCTGCGCTGGTGGCGCTAGTGAGCATGCCCCTCTCCCTCTGCACGACCTTGCAGGTGTTTGGCGGGGAGTCGGCGCTCGACCTAGTCAGCAAGGTGCCAACCCTCCTCGGCACGCGCACTGCTGTGTGGCAGGTGGCGCTGGAGGTGATGCGGCTTGTGGGCGTGGCAGACCCGGCGGCAGTGGGGCGCAGGTGCGCCCAGGCCTTGTGTGCCTCCTGGCTGGATCCAGGGCGGCTGGCCAACCGCTTGGGACTGGAGCGCTACCTAGGCCTCGCACCCGCTGCCGTGTACAAGCAGCACGCCGACGAAGTGGCCCTCACAAGCCCTGCAAAGCTGGTGGGGCGCCTGCTGTACCTGGAGCAGTGCGGCCAGCTGCCGCTGCTGGTGCCCAGGCACGGGCCTGCCCGGAGGCAGTGGCGCCTGGAGCGGGGCCTTCCTGTGAACCGAGTCGACCCACAGGAGCCAGCCTTCCTTACTGTCAGCGATTTGTGCGGCTCCGACGCAGCATTCCAACGCATGGTGCAGCACAACGGCGGCGGCGGCGGCGACTTGGACGCCTTCATGGCGGGGCTTGAGGGCCTGCCAGCCTGGCAGGGGATGCACGTGGCGGCGGCGGCAGAGGCGGCGCGGCTGCATGCAGCGCTGCCGCCCGAGCTGCGTGCGGCGCTGGCCGCAGAAGGGGAGTGATTGATGTTCCGGGATGGGCGAGTGCCGTTGCTATGCTGTCAATTCGTACTTGTGCCGCTCAGTTTGCTCCGAGGTTCTGCCCGGTTAGTTTCAGCCTCACTAATTTGGACAGCTGGGTCACCTTGCCCAGAAGCATTCTTTGTGCTACATTCCCCCACCCGTCCATTTCTTGTCTCCGTGCCTTGTTGTGGCATGTGATCTCAGCCCTTAACTGTTCAATCTGCACTGCACGCTCCTGCTCATCTGCCCCCCATGCCTCCCTTCACCTGGGGCTGCTTGCTTCTTGCTCCCCCGTTGCAGCATTGCAAAGCAGTGTTTCAGTTGCAAACCAAAGGACACTGGAAACCCAATGTGCACAGCAGGCTGCACAAGGCAGAATCAGGCACGACAGTGGGTGTGACGAGCAGCAGGGAGCTTGGTTTTTGCAGCACGCATACAGAGACACGTGGCTTAGCATTCACAGCAGCTCCACAGTCAAGCCGGGAGGTGCCAAGCTGAGCAGCTGCCTTACAGCCTCACCGTGCACCGCCGCATCCCCTTCTGCCTGGCCGGGCTTGCTGGGTTCGTGCCGCTGCAGTTGCAGCCAGGTCAGCGCCGGCATGCTCAGCAGCATCTCCACGTCGGCACAGCTCAGCGGTGCCAGCTCAGCGCTTGCATGGTTGCTTTTGCCAGCACCTCTGCTGCCAGCAACAATGCCAGTGCTGCCCCTGCTGCCGGCGCCACTGCAAGCGCTGCCACTGCTGCCTGCGTTGCTGCTTGCGGCTCTGCTGCTGGCCCTGCCGCTGCCGCCACCCCAGCCACAAGCCAGGCAAAGGTGGGTGAGGGCAGTGGCATGCCCAAGCTCTGGAGGCAGGCGGGACTCTGCCAGCGCGCTTGGTCCCAGTGCCAGCGATGCCAGGCCTGCGAAACACATGAAAATGAGAGTGGGATGAGGTGCGCTGTGAGTGACCATCCGCGGGCACTCCCAACCTGCCCCCGGCTCCATGTGGGTCGCACAGGGGCACAGTGCCTGCCCGCCACCTCGCAGTGCTGGCCATGGCAGCCTGCCACACTCCGCCCAACCCCAGCTGCTGCACAGTACAGCAGCACACCGCTGAGAAGCTGCCACACAGTACCGCAGTACATTCCTGGGGCGCTGCCACACAGTGCAGCAGAACACCCCTCGCCTTGCAGACTCGCCGCAGGCAGGTGCTGTAGGCGGGTGTGCGACAGATCCAGCCGCCTCAACGGCCGGGGGCAGGCGGCCAGGGCCTCTGGCAACACCTGCCCCAGTGCCCCGCCGCTGACAGACAGGCTGGCCAGCCCTCCTGCCTGCCCCAGCAGCACCCGCAGCGCCGCTGCCAGGCCCTGGCTGCCGGCAGCGCTGGAGCAGGCGTGGAGGTGCAGGCTGTGCAGGCGGGGGCAGCCCAGCAGGGCTGCCGCGTCCAGCTGGCAGTCGGCCAGGCGCAGGTGCCTGCACGTCTCCCCAGCCGGCAGCAGCGCCTCCAGCAGGGCGGCCAGGGAGGGCAGCTGGCGCAGGCCCACCAGGGTCAGCACGCGAGGGCCGGTGCCCGGTGGGTCAGCAGGCCCCCAGGAGCAGCGCCGCAGGTTCGCCCCCGCCACCTGCAGGCAGGGCGGCGGCAAGAGAAGCCGTCGGTGGCAGGGAGGGCGGGCAGGCCCTAGGGACGGGCGCGGCACAAGAGGGATGGGCTGGCACAGACTGAGTGCAGGCGGGGGCCGGGGCAAGCACTAATCACACCAAGCACTAATCACCCCCGGCATGCCTCTGCTGCAAGGCGTGCCCCCGAATCCGCACTCCCCAAACCACCCGATCCGTCCCAACTCAACACCATCAACCCCACCTGCAGCCAGCCACAGCCCCGCTCCGCCGCATACGATGCCAGGCCCGCCGGGAAGCTGGCGGGCGGCGGCAGCGGCAGGACGCTGCCAAAGCTCCCGCCGGCGCGGTCCTTGAGGTACAGCTGGCGCAGGCACGGCAGGGCTGGCAGGTGGGAGAGCGGGGGCAGCGGGGCGACCGACTCAAGATGCAGGGCGGTGAGGCGCGAGAAAGCGGGCAGGGAGTCCGTAAGGGTGGGCGGGACCTGGCTGGTGGTCACGCTGAGGCTGCTCAGCGTGGTTAGCGTGCACAGCGTGCCCGCCACGCTGTGCGGCAGCCGCCGGGCTTCCAAGCGCAGCTCGGTGAGCGCCGGCAGGCGTTGTAGGGCCGCCGCCAGCGCATCCCCCGGCGTGTTGGTGCTCAGGTGAAGGCTGGCCATCTGGGTGAGGGTGGCAAGCGCAGCTGCCGTCTCTGCTGGAAGCTGAGCGGCATCCAGAGACAGGTGGGTGAGCCAGGGGAAGCGGCGCAGCGCCAGGAGCGGGGCGGGAGGCAGCAGCGGGCCGTGCTCGAGGGTCAGCCGGGCCAGGGGGCAGGGGGGCAGGTCCGCCAGCAGGAGGGCCAAGGCACATTGTCGCGCCCCGGCAGGCGGGGGAGCCAGGTTGCCCCCGGGCGCGGGCAGCGCGGCTGGGACGGCGGCAGCGGCAGCGGACGCATCGTCCTCAGGGGCAGCAGCTTCAAATGCTGCCTCCAAGCTGCTGCCGCCCCGCACGGCCAGGGACTGCGCACCGCTGCCGCGCTGGCGGAGCAGGCGCCGCTTCCCGTCCAGCCATGCAGCTCGCTGCGACGCGTCTGCTGCGGCCAGGCGTTCAGCTGACAATGTGAGGTGCCTCCAGGCCTCGGGCTCGTGCCACAGGAGGGCGCGCCAGCGGTTGCAGACAAGGCTCAGCGCGGCCCTGCAGCGGGAGGGGCGTGGCCGACGGCTGCGGTCACGGTGGCGGTGGGGGTTGTGTCGTCCAAGGTTGCGATAGGCGGTAGCTGCGCCAGTCCTCTGATCTTGAGTGTGATGTGGTGCCAGCCGGCGCCCGCCTCACCTGCTTTCGCTCGCGAGCGCGAGAATGAGGTTCAGCACTGGGCAAGGCAACTCATCCATCGCTGTCGGCGCGTGGCTATGAGGGTGTAGACGCGCTTAAGGACGGGGTTTCAGTGCGATTCGCGCCCCAGCGTGAGCGTGCTAGGGTTCCACTTGGGGCACAGCCCAGCAGGCCAAGTTACAAGAGGGGCTCAGTCAGGCTGGCAAGTCAGCTGGGATTGCAATTTACCAGTACACACACGTTCGCCGCTCAATTGGTGTAACAGTGCCGGCGGCCACCGTCCGATCGCGCCATCTGCAACCTTCCGCCTTCTCACTCGCTCAAAGGAGTCTCCTGAACCTTCCGAGCACGCGGTACGTAGCGATGATCGGCCCGGGGAGCAGTTTCTCGGCGCCACTCCCGTTGCTGCCGGTTGCCGCCTGCCGCCTGCCCGCCGCCTGCCGCCTGCTACCTCCCGCCGCGTCTGCTGGCCCGCCCACTAGCCTATCCAGTCTCTTCAGCGTACCTCCGTTGAGCATGCACCACCCGCCTTCTGCCCGCTGCCTCCTCCTGGCCCACCTGCTGCAGCCCGCCAGCAGCACCGCCGGATGGCGTGGCACTCGCCTGCAGGCGCCGAGTTCTTTCAGCGCCGCCTCGCCCGCTGCGCTGCCCTGCCGCCAGCGGAGCGGCCCCCCGAGGCGTCTGCCTTCCTCGAGTCGGTGGGACACGTGCGCGACGTGGGGCTGCTGCTGCCGCTGAAGCGCAACGCGCCCGGCGGCCAGAGGGCGTCGCTACCCCAGGATGCGGCGGCGGCGGAGCGGGCCCTGCTTGCCTTTGTGAAAATGGTGCGAGCAGACTACCTGTGCCCAGAGACCCCCTGCGGCGAATTTTACTTCCCAGACCATCTGTCGGGTGAGTCTAACCTAGCCTTTACAGCTTACCATTGTTGAGCATGCACTACAGCCCAAGGCGCACGCAGGAATGAAGCGTTTCACGCTGCCGCAGCAGATGTCGGGTCATGTGAGGTGTGCGCAGAAGTAACATGTGTGTGGCAGGGCGCCACACACCCCTGCCCTCCCCCTGGTCTGCCCTCCAGTGCACACGGTTTCCCCCGCACCCCCGCCTGGCCCAGCGCCCTCCCCACCCCCACTTTCCACCCGCCTCGCCGCTTCACGTCTCACCTGCCACTGCAGAGTACGCGATGCACCTGCGCCCCGGGGGCGGCATGGCCGCCCGCATCCCCGGCTGGCCTCCCGGCCCGCTGGCAGAGGTGCTCGCCAGCTGGCACCTGGCGGCGGCCCACCCCGACCCGGTGCTATCCGTACAGACCGCCAAAAGTGCCCATGGCATGGCGGCCCACCCAGCCATGCGCATGGAACTCAGCATGCAGCTGGCAGCTATCATCCAGCGGGCACCAGCAATCATGGCGGCTGCTGCAGCCAGCGGAGGCAGCGGCGGCAGCGGCGGCGGCGGCAGGGGCAGGGCGAGTGGGACGCAGCAGGTGCAGCAGGTGCAGCAGGCGCAGCAGCACCCAGCAGAGCCGCTGTCTCTCACTGTGGACCAGTTCCTGTATGCACTGCACGGCCGGCTGGTGCTGGTGGTTGGCGTTGTGCAGAGCCCGTGGGATAAGGTGCCACCTGGCATGCGTGCCGAGGTGGCGCGCATGCCGCAGCTGCCGCCGGCGCGGGTGGCAGAGGCGCTGGCGGCGGCCAGCGCCAGCCTGGAGGCGATGCTGCAGCTGGAGCCAAACAATCCGATGACCCACTACTTTGCAGGTGGGCCTTGTGAATGGTGCACTGTCGGGGTGTCGGATGTCGGTATGGCATTGCACGCGAGTGGCGGGGTGACCATGTCGGGCCCGCTGCCTCGCACGCTGTGTTGCTGCTGAATGCACGGTGCGGGTCTGGCTGCGTGAGTGGGAGGGCACGGCTGCATCTCCCTGTTTTTACACATGATTGTGTGTGCATGTGTGTGTGCGCGTTGATCTCAAAACAGTAAAGCAGTAAGCCAAGCACCAGCGTGGGAAAGCTGACTGAGCATGACCCGACCGTCGGTTCCGTGCAGGCATGCACCACGGCCGCGCGCCTCCAGGGGAGCACGGCGGGCATCAGGCGGCCGTCGACGCCTGGCTGCGCTGCTATGAGCTGGGCAAGCAGCAGCGCAGCGACTGGTGGGTTGCCCGGGGCGGCGCCGGAGCGCTGACCTGTGCGGCAAACAAGGGCGCGCGCGTGCGGCCGGAGACGCTGCGGGCAGCGAAGGCGGCGTTCTCGGA
Organism: Micractinium sp. NFX-FRZ; assembly: GCA_029339195.1. NCBI lineage: Eukaryota > Viridiplantae > Chlorophyta > Trebouxiophyceae > Chlorellales > Chlorellaceae > Micractinium > Micractinium sp. NFX-FRZ. The sequence continues at coordinate 50,394 of JAPTJF010000351.1, forward strand.
GGCGGAGGCGGCTCGCAAGCGGTGCAAGAAGCTGGTGCCGGAGCCATGGGTGCAGGTAGGGTGGGGTGTGTGACACGGGTGGGGTGGCAAGATGCTTGGGAGGCAGGCACGCAGGAGCCCCGTGGCTGAGCTGAGCTGGCAGGTGCTGCTGGGGCGGCGGGCGGCAGGCAGATGCGGTGGCGGCAGAAAGGGGGCTGGCAGGCAGGTGCGTGCGGTGGCGGCAGAACGGGGGCATGCAGGCAGGGGTCTGTTTCCGGGAGGAAGGGGTGTGGTGGGCGGGGCGCAGTATGCAGGGTGCCAGGTGGGCGGGAGGTGAGCGGTTGTTGAGCAGGGGCTTGAAGATGAGATGCACGTGGACGGGCACACGGGGAGGGCAGACAGGTGAGCAGGTGGGTGGATGGGGATGGTTCTTTCGTCAGGTTGTGCAAGCTCGGGCCAGGCAGCAGCCGCTACAGCACCGGCGCCGGTGCCGCTGCCATTCAGAGTATCCGCATTCTGGGGCGGTTTGCTCTGACTCACTTCAGCTACCTCTTCCTCTCACCGCTCTGTGCCGCAGACGATGGACTCGCACGCGCAGGCTGCCTCCTCGGTGCTCCAGCTGTTACACTCCGACAGCGCCAGCGCCAGCCGCGCATCTGCCACAGCCGGCACCCGCAGCGGCCGCGGCTCTGCTGCCGGCGGCAGCAGCGGCAGCGGCCCCGGGGCTGCGCCCCGCGGGGGCGGCTCACATGCCGTTGACGGCGCGATTGCTGGCCTGAGCGGCCTCATGGAGAGCATGCAAAGCATGGGGGAGTCACGTTACTGCGTGTGCAGCGGGTGCGGGCAGAAGTCCTTGGGGCTACGACGCTGCTCCCGCTGCCGCAAGGTGGCCTACTGCTCCGCCGACTGCCAAAAGTTGCATTGGAAGGCGCACAAGCCCGAGTGCGCTCCGCCCCCCGCCACCTGAGCATGCGGTGTTCTCAGGCGGCAGCAGTGCTGGACTACTTTTGCATTTGGTTCACCGAACTGTCCGCGCCATGCTGTGTCTTGCAATACGTGTGCTTGTATGTAAATGTGTGATTTCAGCTGACGTCGTGCGACGCAGCGTGGGTGCGCTGGCAGCAGCAGCTGGGCTGCACCTGCCGTAGTCTGGCCGTGGGGCTGGCCCGCCAGTTGCCAGCAAACCTTTGGAAAGCAGCAGGTGCAGGGCGCCTCCCGGTTGTTGTTGCGGTAAGTGAGCACAGTGCAGCAGGAGGAAAGCCGGAACCGCCAGTGGCATGCCCCCTGCTCTCCCTGCCGCCAACCGGGTGCATGTGCCCAAAACAACCGCACAGAGCAGGGTCGTGGTGGAGTGGACGGTGGAAGTTGACTGTGCATGTGGTGCAAGGTTCTTGACCTAACGCGGTGCTGAGAACACTATCAGCTGGGCGGCATGGGTGAGCTGGCGGCGGCAGCTGGGCGGCACCTGCTGCTGTCAACCGCTGGTCATGGTGCTGTGGCTTCCTCCCAGGGCCCACCGGGTGGTATTGCGAGCCCCCTGCACGTTTCGTTCAACAATCTGCGTTTTCCTGCAGTTCTCACTGGTGCTTTGCGCTTCCCGACCTGAACCTGCGGCTCCGCTCTCGCGTGCGCGCGGCCCTTACAGAATGAGCGGCTCAGCGGAGGCTGCAGCCGTGGCGGCCAGCCATGACGAGACTGGCGACTGCGCAGAGCAGGACGACGCCAGGAGCTGGGGGCAGCTGCTGAGCGCCGCCGCCTCTGGCGCCGCCAGCAAGCTGACGTCTGACGCACGCAAGGGTGTGTGGGTGGGCCGATGTGTCTTGCTCCCCACTTCTGCCAAGCACACCGACACCCACCAAAAGCCTTACAGTTGCACGTGCCTCACAGACGCCAGTTTGTACCGCCCGCAGGCATGGTGGCGGCGTCGGCGGCGGGCATCGCCGCGGCGGTGCGCGGCGGTGCGGCGCACGCTGGAGTGGAGGCCACGCGCGCCCTGCTGGTAATGAAGATGGACGGATTTGTTAGGTGGGCTCCCCTGCCCAACCTTCTACTGATTTACCTTCGCTACTGGCTTGCCACTGGACCTTACTTCTTCTGCAACCCTACAGCCCTGGTCAAGACACAGCAGCTGCTGCCTTGACCGCGGCTGCCGCCCAGGCGGCGCTGGCGTGGGCCCCTGGCTGAGCTGTTGCTGCCATTTCACCACACGTTGCATGCAATGCATGCAGCCTGCATACGGGCAGCATCCTCACGCTGTCGGCAGCTGTCCTTCAACCGGCCCACGCTGCCCCCGTCTGATCCATTCTGTGCCCCTGCAGGGGTGTGTTCCAGCGGCTGGAACATGTGGCGAGGGAGGCGGCTTGTGTGAGCAAGCTGCGTTGCCACCTCACTCGCCTGACCTACTTTCCACCCCCCTTGCCCACTTTGCTTCCCATACAATTTGATGTGCGACCTGCAGGGATGTGTTGGAGCGACTGGTGGCCACTGGAGAGGCGGCGGCAGCGGGGCGGCTGTGCGTGGTGGCAGTTGAGCTGGGTCCAGATCAGGCGGAAGCTATCCGGAAGGTGGCGGTGCAGCTGCTGCTGGCTGGCGACACACACACCGCCGCCGCCGTGACGGCGGCATTTTGGGAGGCGGCCGGCGCTGCGCAGGCTGCTGCTGCTGCTGCTCCTCCTGCTGTTGCGGCGGAGGACAGCAGTGGCGGCGGCGATGGCGTGCCCAGTCACCCTCTTGCCAGCAGCGGCAGTGGTGGCGGCTTGGAGAAGCAAGCAGTTGGGGCTGCAGAGAAGGCTCTGGTGGCGGCGCTGGCAGCAGTGGAGGAGGGGCGAAAGGGTGTCGGCAGCATCACAGCAGAGGCGACGGGGCAGGCTGCAGGCACCCTCGGCCCTGCAGGCACAGAGCCGGCGGCAACCAGCGGGGTACCAGCAGAGGGCATGGCAGCGCTCAGCCTGGGAGAGGGTGGCGCTGCACCTGCCGGTCCAGCTGCCGCTGGTACCCCTGCGGCACCAGCCGCACAGCAGGCTGCGCGAGAGGCAAGCGCAGCTGCCGTCCCAGCTGCTGCCGCTACCCCTGCGGTACCAGCAGCACCCGCTGCCGCACAGCAGGCTGCGGCGGGGGCCAGCGCTCCTCCTCCTGCCGCCCTGGTCTTGGAAGAGCCCAGCGCTGGCGAGCTGCAGGCGGCAGCAGCGGTGGTGCTGGCGGCTGCTGTGGTGGAGGCGGTGCAGGCGGGGCATGCAGGCACGGTGGTGGAGGTGACGGAAGAGCTGATGGGGGCGGGGCAGGAGGAGCTGGTGGCAGCGCTGATTGAGGCGATGGTGCAGGCAGGTGAGGCTGACACTCTGTATTTCTCTCTCCTTCCTAATTGCTCTTAAAGGGTAGTGCTGGGCTGGCTTGAACGCGGGAGACGGTGGCTGAGCTGTGGGCCGGGCCGAGGGCTTGCGGGACTGTCACACCTCAGCACATCTCGCGGGATCTCCTGGCAGCGGTGCTCACAGACGGCTTGCTCCCGGCCTGGCCTGGCCTACCCGTGCTGCAGGGCACAGCCGCGAGGCTGGGCAGGTGTCGGTGGCGGCGCTGGCGGCGGGGAAACTCCGTGTGGTGGCGGCGCTGTCACGTGAGTGCGACTGGGATGGGCTGTGTGTATAAATGTATGTGTGATGAAATGGGAACAGCACGGTGGCTGGGGTACGTGCAGGAAGATGCATTGCCAGCTGGCGCGGCTCTCTCCAGTGCATGTCCGCATGTCACGCTTCTGAAATGTGCATTGCCCTGCCTGCCTGCCTGGCACGAATGCACCCTTCCTGCTGCGCTGTGCTGTGCTGTGCTCGATGTGCCGCGAGCTCACGCTCCCTGCCGCGCCGTACTGCTGCGCCCTCGGTGCGTTGCAGGCGTGCTGGCGGCCGACAACGAGGGCGCGGTGCTGGGGCGCGTGCTGCTGGCAACCACCGTGGAGGGCGCCAAGGCGCTGAGCGGGAGCGCGCTGCGTGCGCTAGGCTACAGCGTGGGCCAGGAGCTGTGACGGAGGCAGTGGTAGAAAGAAGACGCTTGAAGCGGGGGAAGGGCGCTGAGCTGAGCTGGCGTGCAATGCCGGCGCTGAGCGCAGCTGGCTTTGACTGTTATGGGACAGGATAACCCGGGAGCATACAGGCGCAGGCTGACTGGAAGGTCTGAATGCAAGCGGCCTGGAAGGCTGCCCGGCCATGCCGTTGGCGCCCGCCGGCGTGCCCGCTGCACTCCCTGCACCTGCTCGCGCCGTGCATCGCCGGGCTGCGAGCGCTGCCCTTCCCCCTGCCACACCCCTGCCTCTGTGTAGCAAGCCTGTCTAGCTCTGCTTCTACATGCGTTCGTAAATTGCAGCCTCCGCCTAGCAGGGCACCAACCAGACAGCTAGCAGCACAACAGGGTTAGCCCTTGCACAGCAGCGCCCAGCCACATGGGCAGTGGGCCGAGCTCCCCCGGCCACAGGCGGTGTGCTAGAATTGTAGCGAGGCAGCAACACACACAATGCCCCGCTTGATCTGCCATGCCGGCGCCTAGAGGCTACTAGAGGTAGAGGGAGGCAGCAAAGACAATGTCTCGCTTGATGCGCTCAATCGCCTTGTCAAACTTGTCGGCCAGCTCCTGGTCTCCCACCACGCGCAGCGCGCCCGACAGCTGGCGCAGCAGCTCCTCCAGCCGCCGGATGGCGCGCACCAGGGAGCCCTGCGGAGACAAAATTTCGGCACAAAGGCAACAGAAGGGGGGCGGGGGGTAAGGGAGGCCAGGCGTTGGTTGGATGGATGGGGCGCGGCAGGTCGTCTAGCCGCCACCGGGGCCCTGCAGCCACAAACCACAACAGGTGTGCCAACACATGAAGTTTTGGGCCCTAGTGGGAGGGTGCTGTCATTTCGCCGGCAGGGAGGAGACCACCCACCTCGAAGGTCTTGCCCACGCCGTTGGAGGCAGTAAACACACCGCCATATCGAAGTGCATTCAAACACCCGCAGAAACAGGATAGCCAGCGGCCTCACCTCAAAGATTTCGGCCATCTTGTACAGCGTGGCAAAGGGCACCCCCTGGCACCAGGCCGCCACCATGTCCGTCAGGTCTGCAGGGGGAGGCGGGAGGGGTGCTTTACAATGTGAGACAGAGGCACTCAATGTGGAGGGGTGGAGCAGCGCAGGGAGCAGGTGCTGTTGCATAGTGCCCCGCCCCACCACGTTTAGTGTAGTACCACCGGTGGTACCATGCACCCGGCAAGCAGCTGTCCACGTACCAAGCCACGACATCCACCTCCCTCCAGCTTGCAGTCCCCCGACCCCGCCACAAATGGTACTGCAGTACCCCGTCCGCACCTGGCCGGAAGCTGTCCACGTACTCCTCCACGTCCACCCCCTCCAGCTTGCAGTCGGCGGCCACCTTGGCCACACGGCGGGCGGTGTCCCGCAGCGCAGCATAGGGAGCCTCCAGGTCGGGCCGCACCTTGTTGCCCGTCTGCAAACGGGGTACCAGATGCCGTTTTTGGGCAAGGTGGGAAGGGGCAGAGGAAGGGAAGGGTCAGAGAGCCGGTAGGAACACGGCAGCAGCCAGTCCCAACCCACTGTCCAATCACCTGCCACCTGCCCTCCCTCCTTGCCCACCCTCACCTGCAACCTGTTCTGCCAGGGGGAGCAGCCGGATCACACGCACCGCAAGCAACACACCCCAACACACTTGTTTCGCTAGGATATGCCCACCCGCTCCAACCAACCCCACCCCGCCCCACCTCTGTCTTCTCCCTCCAGATGAAGCAGGAGATGAGGGCGCACAGCTGCTCCAGGCTGCAGGGCAGGGGGGGCGTGGCAGGAATGCAGGGTGGGATTAGGGTGCAGGGGATGGGGGCGAACAGCTGGTCCAGGAAAGCGGGGTGAAATTGAAGAAGTAGAAAGCGCTCACCTCAGGTCCTGGAACTGCCCGGCGCACAGGACATCGCAACGAGCACCCATACAAGGCGACGCAGACAACTCATGACATGAAAATTAAGGGGGAAACAACTGAAAAAACGCCCACCTCAGGTCCTGGAACTGCCCAGCAAACACCATCTCCGTCAGCACCAGCTCGTCCCCGGTGCTCAGCTCGGATGCAAAGCGGCCCTGCAGGGAGGAGCGGTGGCAGGGGGAGCACAGAGAAGGACGCTGTTGGGTGGACTTGAGGCCAGGCCGGTGCGTGCAGTGGCGCAACCTGCACGCTTGGCAATGCCAGAAGCAAGCGCCAGCGGCGCCCTGCTCTTGCCCAGGCTTGTTGGGCAGGCCGAGCAGCAGGCACGAGGGGAAGGCTGACCAACAATGAACAAACGGCGTGCACCCGCCTAGGCGGTGACCACCCCCCTCCTGGTCAGTGCGGCTGTCAGCCAGCGATGTGCACCACTAACCCACTACACTTCCCATCAAGTCATTCATCCATTCATCAAGCAGCTGAACCATCAAGTTGAATACATGAGTTTGATGGGTACCCACTGAATCGAGTCACCAATTAGAGTACTCTGGCACCCACCTTGACAGTGACTACCCCCTCCTTGTCCAGGTAGCCCAGCGCCTTGAGCACCTTCTTGCGCGCCTGGAGAGGGGGAACACAGAGGGGCGCGGGAAGGGGGGGAATGAGAGGCAGTGTGAGACACGCAGGGTGGGGCAGGGTGGGGTGGGGCTTCCCAGCGCTTGAAGCTATTGTTGCGTGCTCGGCGCTGTAGAGTCCAAGCTGAACACCAACTCAGCAAGTCGGGACTTAGCGTACCTTCAAGTCCTCGTGCAATATGAGGCGCTGCGCCCCCTTGACCTCCTTCTTGGCTGTCCGCACCGCCTCGTGCAGCGCCTGCGGGTGGAATGGGGTGGGGGAGCGGGTTGGACGGGTGGGTGAGCAGGGTGTACGGGGAAGGCAACGCGGGGGTAAAGAGGCGGGCAGACGCTGTGCGAGGCGGAGTGACGATGGGGAGGGCAAGGGGGGGTGGTAGAGGCACGACCACCGGCCTGCCCCCCTTCTGCAGCAGCGCCGCCAGCCCTGCCTGCAGCGTGAGCGCCAGCCTGCCGCCAGCCGGTGCCTGCTCGCCTCCCCCACCCCCAAATCCCCACCTGCCCACGCACAACACGACCACACAACCCACAAACACAGGAAGGCATGTGCTGACGCAGCCGCAGTACACGCACCTGCTTCTGCAGCACCGCCTCCAGCCGCGCCTGCAGTGTGGGGAACCCTGCCAGCGGGTGCTTGCCCAGCAGCCCCTCTATGCTCTCTGCCTTGCGCTGCAGCTTGCGCAGCCCCTCATCCTGCACTCGAACGCAATATGAAATAAACAATGTAACATCAGCAGGCAGGGGAAGCCCTCATTGGCCTCAGTCCTGCAGACGCAGCTTGCGCATAATGCAACGGTCTGCAATGCAACACCCACCCCACCTCGATTTTCATGTCCTCCTCCGGGTCCAGGTGGGGTAACCCCTGCCTCAATCTATCCCGCAGCCAACACACACAAATAAAGAGCACAATGCAACACACACCTCGATCTTCATGTCCTCCTCCGGGTCCAGCCTCCTTTGTGTCTCCCAAATTACGCAGGCTACAATGCAACACACGGGCAGTAATGCAACACCCTCCCCACCTCGATCTTCATGTCCTCCTCCGGGTCCAGCTGGGGCACCCCCTTGGGGAAGCGCCGCTCCACCTCGCCCATGCTCTTGCCGCACCGCTCCCGCGCCTCCTGTGCGAGGGAAGGCACGAAAAGGCAAAGTTGCGGGCAAGGGGGTGGGTGGGGGTGGGTGGGGGTGGGGTGCAGTTCTGTAGCTGGTAGGCACGCATGTGGCATGGACCGCAGTGCTGTGTTCAGCGCCAAACTTTCCGGCATGAGAGAAGCCCCAGCAGGCAGGGCCTGAGGCTGAAGTAAGACCTGGCCAGAGAGCAGAGAAACAGGACACAGGGAGGCCAAGAGGCACCCACCTGGGTGCGCAGGTCTTGTGGGATGTAGATGCGCAGGGAGCTGAGGGCTGCCAGCTCAGACAGGGCGACAGGGATGACTGTGGGGCTGCCCTTGGCGGTGGGAGCCACAGGCACCGCCCTCCTGCAGGCGCACGGTGGAAAGAAAGGGGAGCGGGAACAAGTATTCATGGACGAGGAAGGCCAGGCCAGGCCACGAGGGGGGGAAAGGGGGGACTCGCCACAGGCACCGCACTCGAGGCTGCCGGGGGCAGGCGGGCAAAGGGGCAGGGGGAAGGGGAGGTTGTGAGGGACCCGGGCGGTGAGGGACCCTGCATGTCACACGCAACGAGGGCCGCTGGAATGGCACACGGCCAGCCCCTCAGCTGGGCAGCATGAGGCCGCGCGCATCCACTCCACTCCAGGCATCGTCCCTGGCCTGCGCCTGCCCCTGCCACGTGAGCACCCCGCCCAGCTGTGCAGCACCCCACCCCGCCATGCCCTCCCCGCTACTGCCTCACCGCTTGGTGGCGCCGTGGTGCTTCAGGCTGGCTTCCGAGCAGTTGCACAGCACATCTACAAGATACTGCGCCCCGGTACCGCCGCCGCCCTTCCTGCTGCTGCCCTCTGACTCCTCTGCCGCCTCCCGCTCCTTCCGCCCCACCCGCTCAAAATTCACCACCACACCCAGCACGCCACCGCCTCCACCGCTGCTGCCGCCGCTGCCGCCTGCTGCCGCTGCTGCTGCCGCTGCTGCTGCTGCCGCTGCCGGTGGTGCGGCACCGTTTTGGTCTGGCGGCAGCACGCGGACCAAGCGGCCTGGTTGAAGGAAGGGGAGGACGTTCTTGGGCGCGGTCACCACCGCTCGGATCTCGCCTCGCAGCTTGTCCAGCTGCTGGCTGCAGAGCAGAAAGGGTAATGTGGAGCACCAGGGGATCGTACGCAAGTGCAGCTACCTTCCTCCCTCAGGTTGAACACTCACCATTGACTCCCGCTCCCTGCCCACACGCTCCTGGACGCCCTCGCGCATTAGCGCCAATTGTCAACACCTGCTCCCTGCCCCACAGTCCACAAAGGGCTCACCTCAGAGCCAGGTACTCCTTCACCTTGTCCTCCTGGTCCACCTCGATGGCGTCCCGCTCCGCCTGCAGGGGCGGGCGCAGAGGGATGGAAGCGTGCGTGACTGGGTACTCTTGACTGAGAGGCCGGTGGCCTAGGAGGTTGGCTACCAGGGTTAGTTAAGGCCTGCCCGGCAAAGGCAACTTCGCATCCCACTCACCCCTCTCCGCCTGCGCCTGTGCGCAGACCACCAAGCCTTGCCATGACATGCGAGCATCCAGCGCCGGTAGCGCCCCTGTGCCTGCCTGCCGGCTGTGCCCACCCCTCAAGCACGACTTCTCACCTCCAGCTTGGCCACCCGCGCCTCCAGCGCCGGCAGCGCGCGCTCCATCTGGAACTGCCGGTAGCTGAGGGACATGAGCTTCTCTGGCTCCACACCCTCCACCCTGCGCACAGGTGGTGGGTGTGTTTCGAGACGCGTGTGTGTGTGTGTGTGTGTGTGTGAAGTGGAGGAGTGGAGAGGCCACACAAATGGCCGAGGGACATGAGCTCTCCGCATTCCACGCGCTCCACGCTGTGCACGGAAGGTGTGCACAGGTGGCTTTTTTCACGACGTGTGTGTGTGAGGAGGGCAGGAGGGCCAGCACATCGAGCGTCGGCTGTGGGACGGCTTCTTGGCTGTTGCCGCCCTCTCCCCCAGGCTCTGTTGACACCCTCCCCCCCGCCTCTTATTACCTCAGCAGGTTGAGCAGCATGGCGTAGGTGAGGTGGAACTCGGAATAGAGCGTGTCGGGGGCGCCCTTGACCATCTCCTTGGCCACCGACGGCTCCAGCTTGGCATCCATCATCAGGATGACCACGCCTGCAGGTGATCACTTGAAGTAGTGCAAAATAAATACACCGGCTTGACGCGCGTGAGTGAGCACACACGGCCACATGCCGGGCAGCAAGTAGCACGCCAGCATTCTGAGGAGGCCTCAGCGTCCGGCGGGGCGACCACACAGCACCATGGCACAGCCCACGCTGCACACGCTGCACACACAGCGGAGCGCAGCGCACCCTTGTCGTCCAGGCCGCGCCGCCCCGCTCGCCCGCTCATCTGGATGTACTCCCCAGACCGGATCCACCTGCGGTTGTGTTTGTGAAAGAGAAGGGAAACGCATTGAACGAAGGGGAGTTGGACACACTGTGGTTTTGTGAAGAGGAAGGCATCAGATGGGAAAGACGGGGTGGCAACACAGGGCGCGCATTTGAGAGTACTTAAAATTCTGCCGACAAACTGACATGGAAGCAAGAGAGTTGGCCAGTGTGCCTCCCTTCCCGACTCCGCCTGCCCCTCAAGAGTGGGCCAGCACAGCACAGCACAGCACGGCAGCACGCTGGCTGCCCACCTGAAGCCGCCGCCGTCTTGGATCCACCTGCCCATGGACAGTGACCAGCACAGCACAGCACAGCACAGCACAGCACAGCACAGCAGCAGGGTGCCCACCTGAAGCCGCCGCCGTCGTACTTGCGCACGTGGGTGAAGACAACCGTCTTGGCGGGCATGTTGAGGCCCGTGGAGAAGGTCTCGGTGGCAAACAAGACCTGCATTGGTATTGGTAAAGAAAGGTACCTTAAACAACAGCAATGAAGATGAGGCTGGTGGGCAAGGTCTGGGTGGCAAACCGCACCTGCAGGTGGGGTAAAGCAAGGTACTTTCAACAACAGCAATGAAGATGAGGCTGGGGGCAAGGGTCGATGGCGGCGAACAGGACTGCAGGGGGATGCAGTACTTGGTGACGTTGGCGTGGGCAGAACGGGTTGAGGCCTCCGATTGGGACGCACAGCTGACGCCGTCCTGGACCAAGTGTGCATGCATTGCAAGACTGGGATCTGGACTCCCCACCCTGCAGAACACACACCCGGTTTTACAACATGTTTACAAGAACGCGGCACCAAACCACCACTGGAGCCAGCCTCACCTTGAGCAGCCCCTCCTGGAAGAGGATCTCGATCACCTCCTTCAAAATGGGAAGCAGGCCTGCGAGGCGAGGGGCAGGCAGGGCGGGGTGGGGCCATGTGCGGCAGGGCTGGGGGCGTGAGAGGGGCAGCCCAGATGGCGCGTCCCAGGGCGCCTCGGGATGGGGGGTTCTAGGGCGTAGGAAGCGGGCCAACAGTGGGGGCTGTAGAGATCCCACGGGGCACGGCACGTGGCGGGCACGTGGGCGTGAGGGCGCGCCGGCCGGCCGGCAGAACGACAGGAAGACGAGCAGGCACGGCACACAGCACAGCTTCCGCACCCAACTGACGCACCCCGATGCGCCAGCGTGGCATGCAATGGACAGGCAGTGGTGTAGTGCAGGCAGTACAAATTGAGATTGCACAGGGCATAGGTGTAGTGCAGGCAGTACAATTTGAGATTGCACAGGCACAACTGTACTGCTCACCCGAGTGGTGCACCCCGATGCCCCGCCGCAGCATGGGCAGGATGGCGCCGATCATCGGCAGCCGCCGGTCCTCCTCTGCAGCGGGCACAGGGACATGAAGGGGGATTATGATGTACATGAACACAAGCAGAGGAGTCTTCCTCACGCCTCCTTAATCTCCCTTTCCTCCCCCGCATAAACGACCACACATGATGGCACGTACACAGCTAGATTGCAGCGCCAGCGGGCTGCGCTGCCCCGTCCTGCCTTGCCATTCTTCCCTCCTGCCTTTCGTGACCCTAACCCCATCCCCACACGACACGCACGTTCGTGGCAGACTTGCAAATACCCCTCTGCCACTCACACCACACAAATCGCTAGTGCATAACACAACAGCGACAGCCGTGCACACCTGACAGCAGATCGACGGCGGAGTTGAAGATGCCGTCCACCAGCTTCTTCTCGTCGTCGCTGTTCAGGTCCAGGCCGCCCATCTGGGGGGAAAGACGGATGGGGGATGGGGGGAAGAGAGCAGGGACGTGTGTCCGGTTGCTTTGACCGTTGGTTTGAGGTTTGATTGACGATTGTTCTTTGACTAACATGGAGGGTGGTGAGGGTGCAGGGGTCTTAGCCGCCTCCCCGGCGAAAACCCTCACCACGCCCACACCCACCGGCTTCAATGTGGCACAGAAGCTAGCGCACCTGCTGCGCCAGCGCCTCGCACTCCTTTTTGGAGAAGGAGAAGACGATGCAGGGGTCGTAGTTGCGGTCGGCAATCATGCGCACAATCTTGTAGATGTCGCTCTCCTGCGGCTTGCCGCCCGCGTCCTTCACAGCCCCCTTCTTGTTCTGCATTGGATGGGGGGTAGGGGGCGGGGGAGGCACGGTGATGGGGGCTGGGAGTGTGCCGGGCAGGCGGCTGGGCGGCGGATGTGCTTTGGGGGCCCGTCTGTGGGCGCATGGGGTGTGGTCGCCGCAGCTGCATCCACCCCCCGATCTCCCGGCCCCAAGCCTCACCATCCCGCGTAGCACCCACCCCCCCCGCCTGACCAGCACCCAGCACCCAGCGCCCAGCGCACCTTGCCGCCGCCGCTGCCTGCCGCTTTGGCCGTCACCTCCGCCTCCTGCAGCTGCGCCACCGCTTTCTGGAAGTTGTCCTCCCTGCGATACCATGTATGAGCACAACAAAAAGGGGCACGTCCTGTGTGCACAGACGGCACCAAGGTCTTGTCTGGAGGCAGCGGGCCTGCCCACCCAAGCTGCCGCAGCTGCCCACTGCCAGCCAGCGTGCCGGGTACAGATTCAGCTCCTGAGCACTCCCACAAACACAGCAGAAACTTGGGCCCCCAACCCGAGGGTGCCCCTGCTGTCGACCACCAGGATTTGGAGTGCAATTCAGCCCCTCAGTATTCCTATCAGCCCCCTGGAACACATCACAGCACACGGCTTGGGCACACAGCCGCAATGTGCGCAGAGATTTCCAGCCACACGGGCCCGCCCACCTGAAGGTGCCCCTGCTGTCGACCACTAGGAACATGCCGTCGCCGCCGGCGGGGAACACATAGTGCTCCAGCGGGGTGGGGCGGTAGTCTGGTGCGGGGGGGTGGGGTGGGGGGCGGGGAAGATGATGGGTGGGTTTCGAAGCAGGGTGAGAACAGGGGGCCCAGGAGATGGGCCTGGTAAAGGGGGAGCGAGCCAGGCGGGCGGCCAGTTTGCCCGCTCTCCATCTGCCCGTACGCTTGCAGCGCCCCTTCCCTCGCTTCCTCACCCTTTGCATGGGATCCCAGCAAGCCAGAGCAGAGCACAGAGAGGCTTCGCAGAGCGGCAGTGCCCCACCTGTGTACACCACGTGACAGGGTGAGCCGTGCGTCTTGGCCACCCACTCAGCAAACTCTCGCGAGTTGGGGATGGTGGCGGACAGGAAGGCAAAGCGCACCGACTTGGGCGCCAGGATGATGCTCTCCTCCCACACCACCCCGCGCTCCACATCCCTGCACGTGACAACCGACAGGGTGGGGGGAGGGGAGTTGATATGTCAGGATTCCATTCCTCACACACCACCCCGTGTGCCAGGCGCTTGCACAGAGAGAGACTCTGAAGAAGCATGCAATGGTGTCGAACCGACTGGAGGGGCCAGGGCGATGCTGCTCATCCAAACGGCACCACATTCCATACCTCACCCCATGGGGGCAATAAACTGCTTTTCCGGCGCGCATCATCTGCAACACGAGCGCCACCTGGCGCGCCACCTCGGAGCCACGGAGTGCAGCACGCATCCCGTGGTCAGCAGCAGCTTCCGGCTGGCTTCCCTCACCTCAGGTAGTGGATTTCGTCGTACACGATCAGCGCCAGCTGGCGCACCACCTCGGAGCCGCGGTACAGCATGGAGCGCAGGATTTCGGTGGTCATGACCAGGCAGCTGGCGTTTGGGTTGATGGTCACGTCACCTGTGGGCACGGCACAAGAAGGGGGAGGCAGGCAGGCAGGCAGCACACCACCCATCTGGGGATCAGCCAAACACACATCAAGGAGCATGCCACCCCCCCGGCCAGCAGCCAGCGTCAGCAAGGCACCCTGGACAGCAATCCACCAGTGCGTGGGCCTACCGACTGCCCATCATCCACCCACCTTGCACTGCCCATGTGCAGTCCCTCCCCCGCAGTGCGCATCCCTGCAGCACCCACCCGTCCAGCCCCACATCCCCTACTTGCTGCTGCAGTACGCACTTGACCACCACCCCCTGCAGTACCCACCCGTCATGAGCCCCACATCCCCAGCTGCTGCTGCAGTACGCACTTGACCACCACCCCCTGCAGTACCCATCCCTGCAGTACCCACCCGTCATGAGCCCCACATCCCCAAACTGCTCCTGCAGCTCGCGATACTTCTGGTTGGACAGCGCCTGCGGTACAGCAGTACAAACAGGGTGGGGCAGCAGTACAGTGAGTGGGCAGGCAGTACAAGGGTGAGCACGGTGCAGCTCGTGGCGCTTCTGGTTGCACAGCGCATGCAGGGCAGCCAAGCAGTGCATGCGCAGGACAATGAGCGGTCGGGCGGTAGGTACACACACAGGGCACAACCCCAGCAGCAAGAAGTGAGGACTCTGCTTACTCCCCACACCAACATACCCAGAAGGAGTGCACAGACCGGCAGCAGGTTGGGCTGCAGTTCGGCAGCGCAGCCCGGCACTCTCTACCTGCATGCTGCTGTGGCTGGCTGGCGCCGGCAGCGACATACACCCCCCGGCGCTGCCTGGCTGGGCTGGGTGGCTGGCTCAGCAGTGAAGCACAGCACAGCACGGCACGGCACAGCACAGCATGGCACACCTTGAGGGGCGAGGTGTACACCACTTTGGCGCCATCCCTCAGCGCCATCCCAAAAGCATACTCCGCAACAACCGTCTTGCCGGCAGATGTGTGCGCCGCCACCTGGCGGGCGAAAGGAACGCGCGAGGAGACGAGGCAGCAGTGGCAGTGGAGCGTCAGCGTGGGCACAGGGCAGGGCGGGATGGGGCGGGGGGCGAGGCGCGGCAGGGCGGGGGCGCAGCACAGCACCGAGTGCCGCAGCGCCAGCAGCAGCTTCCGCCAGGCGTGGCAGGTGCGGCAGCACACTAACCGCTGCAGATTGTGAAGCAAAACCCTCCACAGCACTGCAAGCGGCTGAGGTGCTCCCCAGCCCTGCTCTCGCGGCTGCACCCAGCGTTTCCGCGCCCCCAGCTGAACACGCTGCAATCCATCCCTGCCCAGCACCCACCAGCACGTTGTGCCCCGCCTCCAGAGCGCTGACTGCCGTCTGCTGGAAGGGATCCAGCTTGAATGGGTACTCCCGGGCTGGGGGGCCCTGATGCGGCGGCGGCGGCATGGGGGATCCCTCCATGCCTGCAGGCCCCGTGCGGTGAAACAAACGAAATATGAATAGATGTATAAGTAGAAGAAGGGATTGCATTGCCCTCGCCTGCGGGGGCCGGTGGCGGCGGCGGCAGCGGTGGCAGGGCAGCGGCGCGGGGCTTGCAGGCAGGCAGGCGGGCAGTACGTCAGGGCCAGCGGGCTGGCAGCGGAGCGCAGCTGCAGGCTAGAGCAGGAGGTAGGCGAGGCAAGAGCCAGGTAGCCCTCTGCGCTGCAACAGCGACGCTAGGCAGGCAGCGGCGGCGGCAGGCGGCGGCAGCGGCGGCAGGGCCGAAGCCATGTCGGCCGGCCGATCTGAGCAGTTCAAAAAGCTAAACCACATTGTAGAGTGTCTGAAATACAGTGCAAGCCCCCCGTGCGCACCCGGCGGCCATGCCACTTCGTGAGAGCAGCTCTTGCCGTCGACCTCTATCAGGTTGGTACCGCTGGGCATAGGCAGCGCTCTCTCGTGGTCTAGCCGCACCCGCTTCGCCGGCGGCTCCACCGCGCCCAGGCCAGCGCTCGCCATGCTGTGCGGCGGAGCTCTCAACGCTGGCTGTTGAAAGAACGTCTGCTGGTGGCTTCCGGAACGCGAAAGATGCTCCCCTGCCGGCCATGCATGAACACAATGTCAGTTTGGCGCCCTGCCATGTGGCGGGCGCCGGTGCCGCCGCCAGCGAGCCACGAGGACAAGACATCAGTGCTCCATTCGTCAGCAAAAGAAAGCAGGCAAGGCTCCGCCTTGCCTTGCTTTCCTTTTCCTTCCTCGTTTCACCTTGCCCAAACTGTAGCAGCCAGGAAGGAGGAGGGACAGAGGGTGTTGCTTTGTATGCTGTGCTGTGCAACGTCAGCAGACGCGGGTGCTTTATGCCTGGAGACTTCTGCTTTTCTCGTACTCAGTTCTCAGGCCCTTCAGGGTGTTTGCCGTGCTCGTGCAGAGTTGTGCCTACAGCCTGCGTTCCCTACGTCGCTCATCGGCCGAGCTCCGCCTCCGTGCCCCTGTTTTCAGGTGACCTTTGCGTAGTCGTTTAGCAGAGACGCACCTTGCTTGAGCCCGCCTGCTTGCTGTGCGCCTGTTAGCACCCTGTCGGGCCCTTCACCCCTATTCCCAGCGTCCTGCCCGCCAATCCGCCATCACCTGCCGTTCAACGCCGCGCCGCACGGATGTGGGTTGATCTCACTGCCCGTGTTCAGAGATTGTCACCCCTAAGCTCTTGTTCCCAGGACACCTGGGCCGATAAACAAGAACTATGTGGAAGGGTCTGCAACTCGCCCGCACAATGGCTCTGCCCTAGAGGGTCCCCAGGATCCCTGGGACTTTCGCCGTCTAGGGTATCCGGGCGGCGGGAAAAGGTGCAGGCAGCCTCCGCCATTTCTCACCTGGGATAGCCTGGCCCCTAGTGGTGCTACTCTCTCTACCACCGTTATCATCGGCATCGTCTACCGCACCCGTCTGCCGGTTTTGTATCATCAGCTGTTAAGCCTACTGTATGTTGGTTGTGGTCTGTTGTACTTTCCAGTGCTTTATATGCCAGGCAACGGGGCGGTGAGCGGTGAGTAGGTGAAATGTTATACCGCATGGGATGCTCGGGGAGCGCAACAGCGCCCGGGCCGTTTGGACCAGGCTCCATTCGTCAGCAAAAGAAAGCAGGCAAGGCTCCGCCTTGCCTTGCTTTCCTTTTCCTTCCTCGTTTCACCTTGCCCAAACTGTAGCAGCCAGGAAGGAGGAGGGACAGAGGGTGTTGCTTTGTATGCTGTGCTGTGCAACGTCAGCAGACGCGGGTGCTTTATGCCTGGAGACTTCTGCTTTTCTGGCTTGCTCACCGGCAACTTCGTCTCCACCATTACACAGATAGGTGTTCCCAAGGGGGCAGCAAAGCGGCTTGC
>JAPTJF010000352.1:0-67257 GCA_029339195.1 Micractinium sp. NFX-FRZ
TGCCCACAGAAACGCCCCTTTGTTCCAGAGTGGCAGTGTTGAATAACACTAGTTGTGGGTCCTATACGTGGGTCCTATACGTCGTGTGCATACGCAAGGTGCGTCGCAATGCCATGTTTGTGTTCAACCGGAAAAATCAGGGGGGATATCCCAACATTAGTGAGCAATGCCCCAGCCCTGACGGGCAGCTACCACCAGCCCAACGATGGGCGACAACGTTGGCTTGGACGTCGGGGCAATCATTGCCTTGAGTTACAGCACATCAACAGGTGCTGGGTTACCTCAGTAATACAAGCTGTTGGCTCTATGCTTGTAAGTGTTTTCCCAGTGTCCTCCTGCTGTGCGCCGCTCGTGGACCCGCCTGCTGTGCGGCAGGCACGCTGGGCGGCGGCGGCAGCAGGCAGAACCACCACCGAGGACAGCGTCGCCCCAAATCATTTCAGATCGCACGATTGTTGTTTTAATGCCCGCGAGCGCGACAGCCCGGCTGTCGCGCGCCGGCCCAGCGCCAACTAGCTCCGCTGCACTGGTCGATGGACCGTGGGGTCGGTAAATCAAGGAGCACACAGCAGCGCAGCATGTAACCATCCGGGAAGGTCCGCGGGCGCCTTTGACGGCGGCCCGCTCAACGGCCAGCCCGATGGCGAAGCTAGCTCCCGCCTGGCTCCCCCATGGAGCTCAGAAAGGTAACTTGTTGTCATCTTTGCACTGAGGTCATTGCGGCGGGCGATGGCTGCACCTGCCGGTCTGCCCCGGCGGCGGCGTGCGCCGCCCGCACAGACAGCGCTGTGGGGGCAGTGAGCTGTCTGCCCTGCCCAAAGGCCCTAGCAATGGGCAAACCGTCTTGCTGTAAGTCGTTTTGCCCCTTTCATGCGTGTCTGTGAGTGATTATCCTGACTGCAGGAATCGCCATCTGCCCAGCCCCAACTGTGGCGTCCATGAGCCCTCGAGCTCGCACCCGGTCTCACGTGCTGTCGGCTGCCACTCTTGGCAGTTAGCGCATGCTGAGTTTCCCATCCTTCTCGACCAGTGTAAAGGCAAGTTCTTGCCGAGCAGATTAATGGCTGTGCCGCCAGACTCACGTTGCAGCATAGCAGTGCAGCTATGCGCACGCAGTCTCATGTGGCACGGAGATTGGAAGGGCAGAGGAGTGCCGTGCTGGCCAAAGGCCACACAAGCATCCCCACTTCCCTCTTTTCCACATGGCACTGAACCACTGCGCCCCTCTCATGGTGTGCAGGGATGGTTTCCCTTCTGGTGCCTCAGCTGCCAACAGGATCAAGTCGACGG
This sequence comes from Micractinium sp. NFX-FRZ, assembly GCA_029339195.1. Lineage (NCBI taxonomy): Eukaryota > Viridiplantae > Chlorophyta > Trebouxiophyceae > Chlorellales > Chlorellaceae > Micractinium > Micractinium sp. NFX-FRZ. Next base: position 1,291 of record JAPTJF010000352.1, read on the forward strand.
GCATGGTCAACCATGTTCCTCCCCGGCGGTCGCGAAGTGCCTGCCCCGGCGCGGCGGCAGCGCAGCGTGCGCCGTTGTGCTCCTTCTCCTCTCACGCTCTCTCAGTAGAATGGCATACACCTCCAAGTTCACCCCTCACTGCTCCCCGTGATGTGCACCATTCTGATTTCCCCTCCCGCATTACGTGCCGCGTGGCGCCACTGCTGTCGCCCGTATGCACAAATGGTTGACTGTGCTAGCCAGCTTGCCATGTGAAAAGCAAACAACCTGACTAACCCAGGAGGAGCAGCAGTCCACCAAAGAAAGTCATGTTTGGCCATCGCTTGTTGATTGTTGGGACACCAGTGCTTTGAATGGGTGGCAAACCAACAAGAACGCAAGGTCAACATTGGAACAACAGGTGGTGGGTGCACGTAGGCCAACGTTGGCATTGTTGAACATAGTTGGATACCGTTGGACGTTGGTCCAACATTGTTTAACTATAGAAAATCGGCGCCCGGTTTTCCGGAAGTTCTGTGTGGTGAGGGGCGGGGGACTCCTCGGAGGTGTAGGAAGCCAGGGCCGCTCTGTGGGCATGTGTTGCCTGCAGGCGAGGTGCCTGCCCAAGGCCCGGCATAGGGGGCAGCGCACCTGCACGTGCCGGCTGCACCTGTGCCCATCTGGTAACAGTACCTCCGGATCCTCTCTCACCTCGCTGCTTCATGCCCCACTTGACGGCCCCTCCTCTGCAGGCTGTGGCCGAGGACCGCTGGCCCTTCAAGACCGCCATCCCGCCGCTGCTGCAGCCCCGTCAGCGATCGCGCATTCGAGTTTGTGTCGGCGCTGGTCTGGATGTTCTACGCACCCTCCTGGGCGGGTGAGGGTGGGATGTCATGCCGAGGTTTGGGAGGTGTAGGGACATGTCATGCCCAGGCTTTGGAGGTGTGCAGTGTGATGTGACTGATCACACGCTGCCTCCAGGGCTGCGGGCTTCGTGGTGTGCTGCCTGCCAGCGCTGTGTGGTGGCAGGGCGGCCAAAGGAGCTGCTTGTAGCTGGTGCTGCTGCTGCTGCTGCACAAAGCAAACAAAGTCGCGCCACATGTGCAGCATTCTGCTGTGCCGGTGCCTCACCCTGTGCCCCTCATACCTGCCCTCCTGTGAGCAGGCAACGCCGAGGGCCTGGCCAGCCTCATCTCCTGCTTCCTGCCCTTTGGTGGCGCCAAGAAGGCGGCGGCGGCAGCCAACGGCAGCAAGGAGGAGTGAAGCAAACTTTTGGCGAAGACATTGTGCATTCGAATTGGCAGCTGCAAGCCGGGATTGTGGCAAAGCTTAAAATTGACGTGATTTGTAAAGCAGCATGCAGCAGGGCGGCTGCCTTGCCTGTCTTCGATATTTCAAAGAAGTGTTTGCGATCAAGCAGGAGGTGCCTCGGACGCAGGACGGGGCAGAGCTGGTCCCGCTTGCTGAGCCATGCTGTGGCGGGTGCAAGCTGTGCTGTGGCGGCAGCAGCGGGCGGCTGGGCCCTCGGCCAGCCAGGCAGTGATTTCCCCCTCCCCCGCGCCCCAAAAGCGCTTTCTCTTACACGTGTTCACTCTTTTAGACGCTGAATGCTAAGTTTGTGAGGCGCGGCTGTGCAGGCACCCACGCGGGGCAGGCACCGCCAGCAGCGGCACCGAGGTACAGGCGGCAGGTACTGCTGCTGGCAGAGCCGCCCGTGGGCAGCGGCGAGATGCCCCATCGGGCAACCAATTTAGCGTGCATATTAAACCTGTGTACGTCTGGACAGCAGCGAGCTGAACTCGCAAGCCCCCTGGCGATCACACTGTAGCATAGAAGAGGGCGCACATAGCGGCACATTTCACAGCAACTGCATAGGGCAGCGCCACTCCCAGCGTGGGCCCTTCGGCCTTGGGTTGTGTGTCCGACTTGCTGGAGCCGAGCATGCGTGCAGCCAGGCAGCTCGTTTCGCGGGCTCTGCAGGGTGGGGTGCGACCAGTCGCGGCATGCAGCGGAGCGGCGTGCGCAGAGGCGTCAGAGGTGGGTTAGGCTTGCACTGCCGCCGCTGCCGCCGCTGCCTGCCGCCGCCGCCGCCTGCTGCCTGTAGCTCTCTGCTGCGCCGCTGCCGCTTGCCGACCCCAGCGCTGTCCCTCTGAAATGCTTGCCTTGCCTCGTTTCCACCTGTTGCCTCATGCTGCAGCTCCAGCCAGCCCTAGCGGCGTTTGGGGCTCAGCTCCAACAGCGGCAGGGCATTGTGCTCGCGGCTCAACAAGCCCGGGTTGACGCTTATCCCATCGAGGGCCAGCAGCAGGGCGCTGCTGCATCAGCGACAGCAGCAGCCACGGCCAGGGCTCCCCGCACCGGAACTTCTGAGACAGTGCGTGAGTGCCTGACTGGTGCCGGTGGCAGCAGCGCCGGCGGCCAGGCGCCGACAGCAGCGGCAGGCCTGCCTGGCGACGCCCCTGCGCCCTCGCCCGAGCAGCAGCAGCCAGCACAGCCGGACGGCAAGCAGCCGCGCCAACCGTGGCGGAAACCATGGCAGCGCCGCCCGCGGGACTTGCAGCAGGGACAGCAGCAGCAGCAGCAGCAGGCGGGGCAGCCGAGGCGGGAGTGGCAGGGACGGCCGGGCGCGTCACAAGAGGGGCAGCAGGAGCGGCATCCGCAGCGGAAGTGGCACGAGCGGCAAGCACCACGAGAAGGCCAGCTGGACAGCCGCACGCAGCGGTGGCGCGCGATGCAGGCAGGGCTGCGTGCCGGCGCGCAGGAGGGGCAGCCGCGGCGGCAGTGGCAGCAGCGGGGGCCGGCCCCGGGCCCGCCCGCGGGGCAGCAGCTGGAGGGCAAGTGGTGGCGGCACAAGCCCCTGAGGGACCAGCTCAAGCCGGACAAGCTCGTGCCAGTACTGCTGCACCACACCGACTCTTGTGAAGAGGTGAGGGGCATGGTAGGCAACTGGTGCCTGTGGCTTGATTCCCTGTTGGCTTCCTCCACCCCAGGCCCTCGGCTTGCAATCTTCTTCTTCCTCTTCTTCTAACTAAGAGGCGAGGGGACGGCTAAGCTTTGGTGGTGCAGGTTTGTGGTACTGCAGGTTCAAGGTTCAGCAACAGGGGTGAGGCATTGCGTGGCTGCTTGCTGCGCCGGCGGTTTGTGGCTCATGTGCGGCTGCCACAAGCCAGCGCCCGTCGTCCTGTTGCATCTTTATATGTTCTCTACAAACTCCTCTGGAAGGGAAGGGGCAGGGCAGGGGTGGCCTGTGCAAGGCATGGGGCAGGGCTGGGGTGGGCCACGTGTGGGGGAGGTGTGAGGCGTGAGCGCGTATGGGGTTGGGCCCCCAGAGATTGGGAAAGCGTGCCCACCTGCAGAGCGCCCCACGCATTCATGCCTCGTGTTCCGGCAGGGCCTGCGCCCGGTGCAGCAGCAGCGGCACCCAGGGGAGCTTGCCGGGCCCCTGCTGCAGCGCTGGCACACCCTGCCGCCGGCGAGGCGTGCCTACCTCCATAGCATCCCACCCACTCACTCACTCATTCCTCAGTGTGTCTTGGCAGGTGCTGGAGCCGGTGCAGTATCACCAAGGAGAGCTTGCCAGGCCCCTGCTGCAGCTCTGGCATGTCCTGTCTGCCCGGCAAAGGGTCACGTCCAGAACCTCCCACCCACTCACTCACTCATTCCTCATTGTGCCCCGGGCAGGTGCTGGATGCAGCAGCACCCAGGGGAGCTTGCCAGGCCCCTGCTGCAGCTTTGGCACACCCTGTGCTGGCAAAGGGTCACCTCCAGAACCTTCCTTTCGTTCATTGTGCCCCCGGGCAGGTGCTGGAGCTGGTGCGGCGGTATGAGGAGGGGCTGACGTCCCGGGAGCTCACGGTGGCGTGCAAGCGCATGGGGCAGCTCATCACGCAGGCAATGGCGGAGCCGCGCAAGCCCGTGCCGCCGGGTGAGAGGGGGGAGCAAGGGTGTGCGTGGCTTCTTGCGGGGGGCGTCGTTTTGCAGGCGGCGTTTTGCAGGGGGCAGCGAGGGCCAGGAAGGCGGGAGTATTTGCAGGGGGCAGCGAGGGCCAGGGGGGGTGCACAACGGCGCCACCCCTCCGCCCACCCCACCCACAACCTCACCCCACCTCACCCCGCCCCACGCGCCCCGCCGCCCGGCCCTCCCCGCCCTGCCCCGCCCCGCAGAGAACGCGTGGGAGCACTGCGCGGCGCTGTTCCGGCTGGCGCAGCCGCGGCTGGCAGCGCTGGACAGCCAGGGGCTGGCCACCCTCATCTGGATGTGCTCCCGCTTCCACTACCTGCCGCCCCCCGAGGAGCGCACCGCGTGGGAGGCGGCGGTGTGGGGGCGACGGGGGGAGGTCAACCTGATTGAGACCAGCAACATCTTCTTCAGGTGCGCCTGGGTGGGGCGCCTGGGTGTGCATGTGTGGGGCAGTGCATATCCTGTTCAGGTCAGGCGGGCGGGCGCATGAGTAGAGTGATTGGGTGTGCATATGTGGGGCAGTGCATGCGGGCGCCCTGGGTAGAGTGACTGTATGTGCATGTGTGGGGCAGTGCTTGTCTTCTTCAGGTGCGGCGGGCGGGCGCCTGGGTGGGGTGATTGGGGGTGCATGTGTGGCGCCTCGTGCGCAGTGACTGGGTGTCTGTATGTGGGGCAGTGCTTGTCTTCTTCAGTTCAGGCGGGCGCCCGCCTGGGTGGGGCGATTGGGTGGGCATGTGTGGGGCGGTGCGCATCTTTTTCTTCAGGTCAGGCAGCGTGTATCTGTGGAGGTGTGTTCACACACTGCTGTGTTCACACACTGCTGCACAGTGCACGCCTGCAGTAGGGGTAGGGTTGCCTTGCAAGAGGTGACTGCGTTCGCACGTTGGTGACGCGCTTGTGTGCCCTCACAGGTGTTAGGTGCGCGCTGCACAAGCAGCCTGCTCATCCATGCCCCTGTTCCCTGTGCCTGCTTGCCTCCCCTTCACAGCCTGGGAGTGCTGCACTGAGCCGCCTCCCCCCTCCATGGGCAGCCTGCTGTAGCGGGTATGCTGGATCAGACTCCTTTAAGCGAACAGGCATACTGCCTTTGCCCCATGCAGCCTGGCCTCCCTCCTCCATGGGCAGCCTGCTGGGGACCCCTGCTGGCTCAAACTCCCTGCTTCAAAGTTGCAACCAACTTGCCCTTCCCGCCGTGCAGCCTGGGCGTGCTGCACTGGGCGCCCTCGTCCATGGGCAGCCTGCTGGAGGAGCTGCTGGACCGGGCGCTGGCGGGGCGGGGGCAGGCGGAGCTGACGCCCTGGGTGGTGTGCAACATCATGTGGGGATGCGCACGCCTGCTGTGAGTGCGGAGGGGAGGGGCGCGCGGGGGCAGGGGGTGCTGCGCCTGCTGTGCAGGGATGTCACATCCACGGTGGGCAGGGGGAGCGGGTCCAGGGGTTGAGGCAGGAGTGCCTGCCTGTCTGCCTGACTGCCCGACTGCCAGTGCCTCAAAGCCCACTTTCTCGGCACCTTGCACCCCCTGCAGCAACTCCAACTTCCACCCCGGCCCCGAGCGCCTCACCCAGCTCATGGAGGCATGCCTGCCCCAGCTGGAGAGCTTCACCTCGGAGTCCTTCTGCGCCATGCTCTTCTCCCTCGCCTGCCTGCGCGTGCGCCCCGGTGAGTGTAGCGGCGCATGGAAACGGGGGTTGGCTAGGCAGGGAGGGGATGCACCTGCGAGGCGCTCCCTTGGGAGCTGTCCTGCGGCATGCTCCTGCCTTCTTCCCCTGCCTGTGAGTGCGCCCTGGAGAGGACTGGCGGCAGGGAGGCGGGCCCGGAGGGTGATACCTGTGTCATGCCCGGCAACAAGCCCCTTGCTCTCCTCCCGGAACCGCTGCTGCCCTTGGCCCGTGCACCGACACATCGCCCCCGGTGCCCGCTCACCTCCCCTGCTGCCCCCCTCAGACGACGACGCCATCTCCGCCATCCTGGACGCCTTTGAGTGGCACGTCCCAAAATGCAGCAACAGGTGAGGAGTGCTGGCAGGGTGGTGTAGGGAGGTGTGCTGGGACCTGCTGGGATGCCAGCCTTCCTCCTGATGCGCGGAGGCGTGCCTATTTGGGCGCCACCTGGCGCCGGCCTTCCCCATGTGCACTGTGCCCCCACGGCCTGAAAATCACCCGCTCTCCGACCCGCCCTGCCCTTGCCACCGCCCTTGCCCTCCCGTGTTGGTGGCGCAGGCAGCTGGTGACGATTGTGTGGTCCATGGGTGCGCTCCAGATCGGGCCGCTGCTCACCGACAGGCTCTGGGGCCTCATTGAGGAGGCTGTGCAGAAGCAGGTGCGCCAGTGGGGCACATCTTTGGCACAGCGTGGTCGCCAGTCAGTGTGCACACCTTGTGTGCAGCGGTTGTGTTTTATCAACGGCTTGCTCGTTCGGCGGGCCAGGCATGGCCAACAGGAGGCTTGCCGAAGAGGGGATGTGAGCGCAGGGAGGCGGAGCAAGAGGGTGCTGGGGTTGGCTGCGCAACGTGAGGCAGGGGGGAAGCCTGCGGGAAGGCTGCGTTGGGGGAGGCGGAGTGAGGAGGCGGTGCAGAGCCAGGTGCGCAGCCAGCTGGCATGGTCATAGGCGTGCACACCCGCAGCTTCCACACAGGTTGCGGGCAAAGGGGTGGACAAAGGGGTGGGGTGGCGGTGGCCCTGCCCTGGCGAGCTCCAGAGGTGTGCTTGCTGCACCTGCCCTGCCAGGCAGCGTGCGCACCCTTCTTTCCAGCAACCCACTTGGTTGATTGACCTTCACATGTGTCCTCGGTGCCCCCCTCTCCCTACCCCCCCTGCAGGCAGGCGACTTCAACTTCTCCTCAGCGCCCCTCTTCCTGTTTGGATCGGCGCGCATGGGGCTGGCACCCTCAGGTGGGTGGGTGGTCCCCCCTCCGGCATGCCTCCTCCTCCTGTCTGTGCGTGTGCACGAGGCCGCATGGGAGAGCATGGGGGAGCTTCCCGCCTCCCGCTTAGCCATGCCTGCCGCCAGCCACCTGCTGCGCTGGCCTGCTGCTCATCACCCACGTCCCGCCCTGTGCATGGCTCACTTGGCACGCAGCTCCCTCGAAGCCTGCTGCCCGCCTCACTCCCTGTCACTACGCCACCTCCCCCTATGGCTGCACCCCTCAAACCTATGCTGAGTATCAGACAGGTAGTGGTAAGACATTATGCGGTTATGATACAAGGTTGTGGTTGCCCTCCCCCCCTGTCTGGGCTGCAGAGAGCGTGATCAAGCTTCTTCTAGACAAGGCCGTGGAGCACGCCGACAACCTGCGCACCGGCGACGTGGCGGTGAGCGAGCGGGGCGCAGGGAGGGCGGCAGGCGGGCGGGGCTGCGGAAAGGAGCTGCACACCCGAGCCTTCTCTTGACCCCCTGATCGCCTTGCCCATGCCCCCCTGCTCCCACGCCAGGTCATCCTGTGGGCCCTCCCTCCCTCCATGCCTTGCCTGGACTGGCCACGCGCACACCATGCTTTCCAGACTAAATGCCTCCCCTGCCCCGCCCGCACGCCCGCCCCTTCTCCCCCTGTTCCGCACGCCAGGTCACCCTGTGGGCCCTCCCTCCCTCCTTGCCTTGCCTGGACTGGCCGCGCACAGCATCCTTGCCCAACCAATGCCTCCCCTGCCCCGCCCCTGCCCGCGCTCCCCTCCCACCCTTCCCCCCACGCCAGGTCATACTGTGGGCCCTCTCCCGCCTCAACTTCCGAGTGACCGACGACAGCGGCGCCGGGCACCTGGTGACAGACAAGTTTGTGAAGGTAAGTGTTGGAGGCTTGCCGTTGTGACAAACTGCAGGAGGTGGGGTTGCAGGGTTGTGGGGCGGACCTGGGGGCGCCATGTTGAGTGCGCACCTGACGATCATGGCAAGTGTGCGACAGAGAGGAGCAGGCGGGCATGGGTGCTCTTGTCAAACCCACGCCCATGCCACAGGCCATGGTGGAGTGCTTCCCGGCCAGGTGCCGTTGCCCGCCAAATTCCACGTGATTATCTGCAAGCTTCGAAGCAAGCAGTGCGCTGTGCCCAACCACCCCCCACCCTGCCACCACCACCCCACATTGGCACACACACCCACAGGCCATGGTGGAGCGCTTCCTGGTGCACAACCTCGACCAGCCTGCCACGCTGCGCCACATCTCGGCGCTCCTCTGGTCCGCCACGACCCTCAAGTGCGTAGGGGCTGGAGGGTGGGGTGGGGTGGAGGGGCTGTGGGGGAGATGGGCCGTGGCGCAGGGCAGCTGCGCTCCCCAGGCTGGCTAGCTGGTGGGCTGGCTGGCGGCAGGATGGGGGTGGAGGGGCACGGAAGTCTTGCAATGGCCAGGCGGCCCAGCCACCCGCCCCCTCCCTCACCATCGCGTGTTCAGCAGCAGCGTGCGCCCCTGCTGAGCATCAAGCGGTGCACGCTTTCCACCTTGCCGCCGGCTCCACTTCCACATTGCCGTCGTCTGGCCAACCAATGTTGACCTCAGTAACGTCTCCCCCTTGCCTCAGGCACAAGCTGGCCCTGCCCTTAGTCTTTGCCCTCATCGCAGTCTTCACTGCTTGACAGTATGATATGCCTCATGCCTTCCCCACCCTCCTTTCCCTCCCTCCAGGCACAAGCTGGACCCGCCCACCATCTCCGCCCTCATCGCGCACGCCGACCGCCTGGCGTCCGCCGCCGGCGCCCCGCTCTCCACCACCGACGCCAACATGCTGCTGTCCGCCTTTGAGGCGCTGGGCTCCGCCGAGGGTCTGGAGCTGCTCAAACGGTGAGGCTGAAGCTGCCGTGGGTGTATGATTGGTGTTGTGACATACGTAGGGTGGGAGTCAAGGCGTGCTTGAGTGGTGTGCTGCCCGCTTTTCGGCTCAGGAGCTGGAGCTGCTCAAGCGGTGAGGCTGGTGCACAGGGTGCCTGCAGGGTGCCTGCAGCGGGGCAAGGTGAGAATGCGCCTGGGGCTGGCGCGGCTGCTCGAACGGCGAGGCTGAAGCTGCTGTGCGGAGTGGGTGCACAGGGCGGCGAGGCGGGGATTCAGGGCGCACATGGGTGCTCTACCTGTGTCCGCTTTTGGCCGGGTGTGAGGCTCCGGGCGCTCAGCGGGAGGTATCTGGCTGGATCGGTGCATGGAAGGAGCGTGGTTCAATGTTGATGGGAAACAAAATCTGAGTCCCTGCGCAGCATGGGGCAGCCACGGCTCTGCCTGCTGGGTTGCGCTGCGCAGCAGGCAGCGACTGCTCGGCCCTGGGACATCTGCTTGCCCCTCCCCTACGCATGCCGCTTCCACCGTTTTGTGCTGCGCCTGCCCCAAAGACACGTGCCAACCCCTTGTTTGCCCTATGTGCACCACCCCCGGCCCCCCCGCAGGCACATCATGGTTGGAGGAGTGGGAGCAGGCAGCAGCGACGAGGACGAGGACGGCAGCAGCAGGCGCAGCAGCAGCAGCAGGCGCGGCAGCGGCAGCGGCCGCGACAGCAGCAGCAGCCGTCAGCCGGACATGGGTTCAGTGCTGGATGATGCAATGGGTCCCGACCTTCGCCCCCAGATGTAGCCAGCCCAGCTGCCAAAGCTCTCAGCTGGAACTGCCTGCTGTGCAGCCGCGCTCCTGGGCACCCCACCGCTGCAATGGGCAGTGGCACTGGCGGGCGTGTGGCAGCAGCATGCATGGCGTGTTTGCTCGGGGAGCTGAGGGCACTTAGTGAGCCACGTACCCAGCCTGCGCTGCCAGCTTGGCATGTCGGCTGCCAGCATGGCACGTCGTGGTGCATCCCGCCAGGGTGCGGATGTGTGTACGCCTTTCCCCTGCCCTGCCTCTCTTGTGTTTGAACAAACGGACCTGACTGCCCGTGTGCTCTTTATCTGTTACAAGCAAGTGGACCGCAAGGCAGGAGTACAGAGTACAGAGGGAGGCGAACAGGCACAGTCACACGACAGGCAAGGCAGGCAGCGCATGCATGCAAGGGTGAGCAAGATCAGGCAGGCGTGGCTCAAGCGTGGTTTGCGTGCCAAGCGGCGCAGTGCGCCTCGCATAGGGCAGCTCCTGCCAGCAGGGCACGGGGTGGCAAAGCGTTGCACCGGCATTAGGCAGGAGCTGCCGACAGGGGGCATAGGGCGGCAAGGCGCTGCATTGAAAATACACGCGGGCAGCAGGAGTCCGAAGCTGGGCAAGGGCAGTGCACAGCAAGAGGCGGGCAGCGGGTGAAAAAAGAAGAATACGGGCTGCCGGAGGATGAAGGATTTGATTCATGGGCTATCTACGGCTTCACTGGACCGTTCAAGCGGCGATGCACGTTGTGAGGGAGGGGCTCATTTGACATTCGGTGCCACCCCTCCTGCACTGCACACACCACACCGCACACATCACACAAGTCACGCGCCTGCCGCTGGCACCGGCGCGGGCGGCACGGGCGGCGCCACCACGGGCGGTGGCAGCCCCGCGCTGGCGGCGGCGGTGGCCCCGCTGCCGGCGGGCGGCAGCACGCGGATGGCGATCCTCACTGCCAGCCTGTCCTGCTCAAGGTACGACCTGTCCTGCCGGGTCAGCTCCTCCAGAGGCATCATGCGCGTCTTGCCCCTGCAGCATGCACCAACAACAAGTGCAAAGTGACGGAAATCGCCTTGGCAAGGCAACAGTGGGATGTCTGCCCCGCAATGCCAGCCTCTCCACTTGCACGTCTTGCCCCTGCAGCCCCATCACAACAAACACGCAAAGTAGCACTACATGAGCTCGTCATGGTCATATGACAGCCCGTTAATGTGCGTCTTGCCCCTGCAGTTGCACGTGTCACGTGCGCACACCATTTGTTGGCATGCGCACATACAAGGCTAGCGGGGTGAGCAGGCCAGCAACGCGTACAGGCGGCCTGCCTTTCCCCCGGCGCCACGCCCCTCCCCCCGCTGCCCCAGGCAGCTCAGCGCGCATCCCCCACATCGATACACTACAATACATAACACACAACATGACCTGTGTGCGCACCAGTTCTGGGTATTGGCCGTGAACACATCCTTCCCACAGTCCACATTGTAATGCAGCCCCTCCTGCGACAGCAGCACATCATATGACTGAAGGGTGAGTTGGAAGCAGGGGCGGGTGGGGCAGCCTACACTCGAGTGCATCCCCGCTTTGGAGGGGCCAGGGCGGAAGCTGTGGGGTTAAGTTGGAAGTGTGGGAGGTAGGGGGTAGGGCATGCGGGAAGGGCGGTGCTGTGCCCCTGCCACCCATCTGCACACCAACAGACACGACACGACAGAGGCAAACCCACCTCCGACTGCTCCTGAAGGAGAGCAGGCACTCAGCCGCTGTCAGCTGAAACAGTGCAAAGTGAACTTGTGCTATACAGTACCCACCTCCGACTGGTCCAGGAAGGTAAAGTCGTAGAAGGACTCGATGCTGGCCAGCCCCAGCGCCTGGGCCTGCGCGTAGTTGCACTCCAGGTAGGCTGCAGGGCAACAGCGGGGGGGGGAGGTGAGGGGCGAGGAGGACGAGGGAGGGGAGAAGAAGGGACAGGAGGAGAAGGAGAGGAGGAGAAGGGAGAGGAAGGGACGGTGGATGTGGGGCCCTAACTATGGCCAACCCAGGCATGCCTTTACCACGGCAGGCAGTGCGTGAGCCGCAGTGCAATCAGGCAGGAATTTTGGGTTCTATCAAACAGAAAGGGTGGTTTTGTCAACCTGTTGAAGCGAAGAGCACATGCCCATCCTCAGCTTGGGTCAACCAGGGGTCCCGGCCCTCAAGAGAGGGGGACCTCCCCCCCCGCCCACAGCGCTCTCACCGCTGAGGTGGGTGCCGCCCGCTGCATCGTCGCCGCGGGGCCACACCTTGAGGCGCCACTGCACGCCGCCCACCTGCAGGCGGCGGTGCACGAGTGCAGCGCAGATGCAGGGTGAGCACGCACACAATGTTGCTGAGATATATAGGCAAAGCAACCAAACAGAGGGCTCACCCCCCGAGTTCAAGTGCCCATATCGTTTGCCAGCCAGCCCTTGCCCCGCTCTGCATGACCATGCGCTGCCCTGCCCCACCCAAACCCCTTGGAACAACCCTCCTGCCCTCCAATAAAATTGAATGAACGCCCTCCCTCACGCTCACCTCCACCCAGGGGCTGGTCACTCGCCCCTGCTGCTTGGAGAAGCGCGGTATGACCCAGGTGAAGCCACCGGCGGCGCCCTTGTGCCCAGGCAGCACAGCGTGCACAGCGGGCGGCTCAAACGCCCCCGCGTGCACCGTCCCTGCCATCTTGCACGCCAGGCTGGCCAGAGACTCAGAAGTGCAGCCCGCCAGCTGCTCCTGCCGGACCTGCTCCCGCCAGAAGCGGCCCGCGGCCGCCAGCTTGCGGGCCAGCAGGGACAGGCAGGCGTCCGTCAGGGCGCCCAGGTGGCACGCCTCTGCCAGCTGGACGGTGGAGAGGAGCTCCGAGATGCCGGCAGAGGCGGAGGCGCCTGCAGGTGTGTGGGGCAAGAGGGAGGAGTGAAATGTGTGTGGAGAGACGGGTTGGATGGGTGCCCAGGAGGCAAGCCAGCCGCTGCCAGTTGCACTGTACAGATGGAGCTCAAGAGTTGTGCGCGGAGGCGGGGGGGGGGGGAGGGTGTGGGGAGGCGGGTTGTTCACAAGGGTTGGAGGGCGCGGTGGGTGAGGTGGGTGGGTAAAGCAATCCGGCGAAGTGTTGTGTGAGGGTGGACAGACGGCGCCGGGCATTTCTGTCCCTTCCTCCCCCAAGCTGCACCCATCAAGTGCCTTTCAGGTAGCCTTCAGTTTTGGCCAGCAGCCAGCTTTGGCCAGCCGACAGCCAGCGCAGCATGCCCCTTCAAACCCACCCACAGAACCCCCACACACTCCAAGCACGTGTCAGCCACCAGGGCCAGCCGATGCCCCACCTTTCAGGTAGCCCTCGATTTTGGCCAGCAGCCCGCCAGCGTCCAGCCGGTGCGCCAGCCCCGCCACCGCCGCCAGCAGCCCCTCCCCGCGCGCGTGCACCGCCGCCAGCGAGCCGGGGGTGGCGTGGTCGGGTGAGTAGACAAAGCGCAGGAAGGTGGCTGCCTCCAGGAGGGAGCAGCCGGAGAAGGCAGAGGAGAGATCCACGGGCGCCTGCAGGCAGCGGTGGGCAGGGCGGGCATTGTAGGCAGCGGCAGTCGGCAGGAGCGCTTCAAGAGGGGGGCGCGCTGGGAGGAGGCAGAGGAGAGCCCAAGGGGGGCCTGCAGGCAGCGGTGGGCGGGGCAGGCATGCTGGGGGAGAGGCAAGGTGAGGTGAGGTGTTAGTGAGCCAGGAGGGTAGATGAGGTGCGGGTGGATGACTCGCTGACTTTGGGGAGGAAGCCGTTAGGGAAACAGTGGAGGTGAGCTGCACAGTGTGTTGTGAGAATGGGGCATGGGGCAGCAGGGTATGATTGTCTGTTGGCGCAGCTGGAAGCAGCCAGGTGGCAGATGCAGAGGCGGAGTGGGAGCTGGGCAGGCGACTGCAACGTGGGCCAGGCCAGGCAAGGCGGTAGCACGTGGGGCAGGGAGTAGCACAGCGGCTTGCAGTGCCGTCAGTCCACGGAGGCTGGCCCCCAAGCGGCGCACGCAGGATGGGGGCCAGGGGGAGCCGTCAGCGCAGCGCAGCGCAGCGCAGGGCAGCCAGCCCCAAGCCACAGTGATCAACCTGTGCATACACACCACCTCATGAGCAGTGGCATGTCTCCCTCCGTACCCCCAGTCCCCCACTCCACCCAGCCTGCCCCACCTGGTCGCCTGTGGCACCAATGTCTGCCTGCGCCACAAACAGCTCCCGCAGCACCGCCGCCTGCGCCGCCAGCAGCTGGCCGTGCAGCGGCAGGCGGCGGCCAGCCACGGTGGCATAGCAGTCGCTGAGGGCCTCCATGGCTGCGCTGTCCCCGGGCAGGTAGAAGCGGGCGGGGTGGCGGGGCTGCAGGGAGTTGAGGTCCACTAGAGAGGGGCCCAGGGCCGCGGGACCGCCTTCGCCGCCGCCTTGCTGCACGCCGGCGGCGGGGCCCTCTAGCCAGAGCTGGCGGCGCCGCGCGTGTAGCTGCCCATGCATGCGGCGGAACTGGTCCAGGAATATGACGGGCGCAAGCAGCATTTTGAGGCTGAGATGCGGGCCAAGGGACGCGTCGGGAGGCCTGTGCCGCGCTCCGCGCCTCCTAGATTCCGCTAACCCCTGTGTGACGCGTGCAAAAGCATGTAGACACCCGCGCGCAAGCCGCAAGTCGCCTGCCCCGCTCCCGCCACGCACCTCGAGGCATGCAAGGCAGGCAGCAGGGGCACAGCGCGCGGTGCTGGCAGTATGGGGCCAAAGCGTACACTGAAGTGCCGGAATCACCATCATGTTCATGTTTCTCTCCTGTTGCTGCAAACAAGATGCATCTTTCCCCTTGCCAGCCAGAAATGAACGGTTTCGGGGACTGGGGTGGCCCACGGCAGCTGGCTCGCAACTTCGTGACCTGCCGCCTTTTGCTGCGGCAGTGGGTGGCGGCACCACTCTGCACCACCTGCGCACTCCGTCATATGCGCCTCCATGCCACAGCCTCGGCGTCTCGGTGTCGACTTTCACCTAGGCTGGGCTGCCACCGCTGGCAGTGCCCAGCCTGGCAGGCTGCCGGTGGGAGTCAAACCTGGTGGCTCCCCTGCTGCCACCGCTGGCAATTGGCCAGAAGATAACTTGGATTACGTTCTTGAGTTGCTTGCAACAGCTTGAACGAGGTCCTTAGGCCCCCGGATATGAAGTGTGCACGCAGGGAGGTACGCTTGTACCGCGGCGGCGCCACTCGGCGACCCGCGCCCGGCGGCCCCTGCCCGCCTGCGTGCGGCGGGCTGCCTTCGGCGGAGCTGGCCCCGTCGGGGCGTGGCGGCGGGGGCGGCCGCGTGCGTGCGGCGGGGCTGCCTCGGAAAAAGTCGGAAGCTGGTGCGCATGTATCTTGCTTGTTCCGCGGCGCAAACGCCCTCGTTCCCCGGGCGGCTCCGGCGTCCGAGGCGAGAGGTTGTGGCACGCGATGTGCCTGGCCGCCGGGCGGGGGCGGCCTCGTTTGGGGGGCTCGTCCCGCCCGTCCCGCCGCCGCCGGCTCCCCCGCCTGCGGACCTGCTCGGGGCGGCCGTGTTGCGGGACCTGCTTCTTGTTTGGTCGTGGATTGTGTGGCTGCGGTGCCGTCCGTGCTGCCTGGCGAGGGGGTGGCAGGGCTGGCTGCGGCTTTGCCTCGGCTCGGGCCCGGGGGGTGCGGGGGGCGGGGCCCCCCGCCGGCGCCGCTCGTTCCTGCTGGTGCAGGGCACGTGTTTGCTGCGGTTCCCCTGGAGGTCGGCGTTCGTGAGTGTCAGGACGTGTTTGGCGGAGGAAGGGGGGAGGCCTGCGCGCGCTGGGTGCTTCCTGCGGGCGCGGCGGCGGTCGAATGTTGGCCCGGGGGGTGCGGGGGGCGGGGCCCCCCGCCCGCGGCGGTTGCTTGTGTGCTTGCGCTGACGTTATCGGTGACACTCCTCGTGTGCAAGCTTCGCATGCCTGGTGTCTCACCCGCGCGGGTTCCCAAGCTAAGTCACGTCCTACCCTGCCCATTTCTGTGCACCCTCTCCCGCCCCGTCGTTGGGTGCTCGACGCCGTGGCTGTGCGCATCTCCTTGCCACCCCTCATGCACTCAACATGCGTTTTTTTTTTGTCAGAATTGATCTAAATCTTGGGCAGTGGACGTGCATGCTGCTCCTTTCAAAGATGGGCATCTTTACGGAAGGATGTAAAGCGCGGTCGCCTGAACTGTGCTTTGGCTTCTTCCATGCAACACAGGCCAAACTTGTGACAGTCACCACTATTAAAATGCCTTCAGTGGCCACACTTCTGAAGTTACATTCTTCAGGTCGGCTGACAGTTTGATCATCAAAGAGCGCACCCGCATAGTGAACTTGATGCACCCAGCGGTCGCCATGAACTGTGCTTTGGCTTCTTCAATGCAACACAGGCCAAACATGTGCCGGTCACCATGTTCAAGATGGCCTGAGTAGTCACACTTCTGCAGTTACTATATCTAGGTAGAATGACAGTTTGATCATCAAAGAGCGCACCTGCATGGTGAACTTGATGCACCCTGCGGTCGCCATGAACTGTGCTTTGGCTTCTTCAATGCAACACAGGCCAAACATGTGCCGTACACCATGTTCAAGATGCCTCGAGTAGCCACACTTCTAAAGTTACATTATTCAGGTCGGGTGACAGCTTGATCATCAAAGAGCGCACCCGCATGGTGCACTTGATGCCGCCCCGCGGTCGCCATGAACTGTCCTTTGCATTCTACCATGCAACACAGGCCAAACATGTGACGGTCACACTATGTTTACCTCGAAAGTTACATAATGTTTACCTCGAAAGTTACATTATTCAGGCCCCCAGTTACTTTCAGCATTTATAACTATCAAGAACAGGCCGCTTGACATGTCGACCGTGGACACAACCTCCCCGTGGACATGTCGACCGTTTTGCATATTTAACTAAAAAGGCAGAAACACGCGTCCATTTTTCTCCACATTAAAAATGTGGGTCACCGGTGATGGCGGCCTTGCGAGCTGCTTTGAAAGAGGCGACTACGGCGCAATTCCGGGCTTGCATACAGGCATTTGCATTTCAGCCACGCACGCAGGCTGAAATTTCGGGCATGCTCTCGAAAATTGGGCATGCTCTCCCTGGCCGATGTGTCTCAAATAGACCCCTACTGTCTCAAATGGACCCCTACATTACAACAAAAATTGTCCGCAACTGCCTCGCCCTCCAACGACTGCTCCAATGCCTGCGCCGATGGCCGCGCGCGCAATCCGCTGGGCCGCCAGGCCTAGCACACCGTTCCCGGGGGCCAAAATCCGTTCCGCGCTTGGTTGGGCAGTGGGAATTAAGGAATATCTGGGGCAAGGTGTACTTCAGTACCTTTGCCTTGGCACTGCCCGCTGCGCAGCTGCTGCGCTCCCGCATCCAGTCCCATTTTTACTCCCGTGCCGAGTGCTTGCACTTTGGCGTCTTTTGAATTTGCTACACGGGTTGATTGGCATCTGCAATTGCTACGGCGCAGCAAGCACTTGGCCATTCGGGCCCGCAGCAGGCGCGTACACTTGCAGTCACTTTCGGGGGTGCCCTTCGGCTGCCCACGAGGCCCACACACGGTCAAAGGCCAAGAAGGGCGGCCTGCAAGCCCCACGGCTCGCTACCATTATGCTCGCCGGTACCACCCGCCTTGGCCCAGTCTGGCCCCACAAAAAGGTGCATTATCCTCGGCAAGCCTCAATTGTGACGGTGCCTGGTCGCGGGCGCTGCCGGCTGCGGGTTGCGGCAGCGGCGGGGCCGCCAGGCTGCGACGACGGCGCATCGGCAGGCAGGCCGCCACCTTCTGTCCCCGGCCCTGATGATTTCCGGCCGGCATACCAAGCATTCTTGGCCGAACAAGCAGCGTACGGCGAAGCCAGCCAGGCAGCGCGGGATGCGTGGATGGCTGAAGTTGACCAGCAGCGCGCCGAGTCAAAGGCCAGGAGCGAGGCACGTGAGGCCAGCAGCCGGGCGTTCAATGACCTCGTGGCCCAGTGCTTCAGTATAGTCCTGCCAAACATTGCGCAGTCACCAGCACCCGCCTCGCCCTCCTCCCCAGCGCCTGCACAGCCCCCTTCCCTGCCAGCCCAGCGCCCACCACAGGTGGCAGGCACACAGCCGGCAGCAGCAATTGATGACCTCCTCTCCCAGTGGTTCAAGACGTTCATGCCAATTGTTATGCCGCCACCAGCCCCCGCCTCACCCTCCTCCCCAGCGCCTGCACAGCCCCCTGCCCTGCCAGCCAAGTGGCCACCACTGGCGGCGGGTGCGGCACCAGCAGCATCAATTGATGACCTCATTGCCCAGTGCTTCAGTTTGTTCATGCCGAACATGCCGCCACCAGCCCCCGCCTCACCCTCCTCCCCAGCACTTGCACAGCTCCCTCCCCTGCCAGCCAAGTGGCCACCACTGGCGGCGGGTGCGGCGCCATCAGCAGCACGCACAGCCGCAGCGGAGACGGCGGCGGCGGCGGCAGCCTCGTTCGCCAGCGTGGCCGCGGGGCATGAGGCAGCGGCCGAAGCAGCGCAGGCGACTGCAGCCAACCAGCCGGCAGTAGCGCTAATGCGGGCAGGCGAGGAGTTTGTGCGCGCGACGGCGGCGTGGCGCATGGCGTTTGATGCACTGGAAACGGCGCGGCAGGCGCACCCCGACGCGCCAGCGGTGGTCGAGGCTGAGGCTGCGGTCGAGGCGGCGCGGCGCTTCAGGAACCAGCGGCGGTCCCTGCGCGAGTGATGGGCTGGAAGGAGCAGCCCTGCTGGGGCATGCCGGCTCTTATGTGGCGGCAGCCTGGGCTCGGTGTGGTCGGCGCCATGCTGCTCAGCCCGCAGCAGGCAAATGTTGCTCTGTGCTCACCCAGCTCACACCCCAGCTGAGGCAGCAAGCCACTACACATGCCTGCCCCGCTGGTGTTACTTGAACCAACATGGGCTGACTCCACCTGTTGCATCGTTGAACGCGCCTCCTGCAGATGTGTTGCATTCTTTGCGGTGCATGTTGCATTTTGATATCTGCCCTTGCATTTTCTCTCCCTGCGCTCCCCTCGACTGCCCTGGAGCAAGTTGCTTGCAGCCAGCCACTCAACGCCTCCGCCCTTGCAGTCCCTCTCTCCCGTGCTCCTTCTTTCTCCACCTGTGACACTGTGCTTACATCCAACTTTCAAGCCAGGCACGGGTGGGAGCAGACAAGGAGGCTTAGCAGGTGAAGTAAGTACTGATCACATGCGGCACAGCGCACACCGCCAGCTGGGCTCCTTCTCCTCCTTCATTCCCTTCTTTTGCCTGCCTGTTCGACTTGCATTGCTACTACAGGGGGCAGATGAGTGCGCTGAAGCAATGCTGGTTGCAAAACCAGGGGCGTGCACCAGTGGGGCATCCAACACATGTGTGGCAGGGGCATGGCGGGAAAGAACAACAGGCACCGGCGGCGACGCAGGGGCACTCGAAAACTCAGGGAGAGGCCGGCCGGTTGATTGCAGCTCGCACAGGGCACAGAAGTGAGGGTTAGAAAGAGGGCGGCTGGCGGCTGCTGCTCTGGCAAAAATCAAGCACACACTGTTCTCTGCTGCTGCGGTCGGTAGGGGGCGGTCGGCACAAGTGCCCGCCAGCAGCGCAGAGAACAGCAGTTAGCGAGCTATAACATATTGCGGTTACAAGGTTGCTGCCAGGGCGTCAGTCAAGTCTGTCAGGGCAAGTGTGGAGCCGTCCAGCAGCAAGCAGCGGTTGGGGGTGTGCATGCCACTGCTTCCGCTGCCCCCTGCCGCCCTCCGTGCCGGCTGCTGCAGCAGCAGGCCCAGCGGCGCGCTGCAGGGTATGCTGCCCAGGCAGGTGAGCGCCTGAGGCTCCCAAACCTCAACCGAGGCCCGCCGGGGGGCATACGTGACCAGCAGATGGCGGCACCGCCCAGCCTGCTGCCCCTCCTGCTGCTGCCCTTGCTGCTGCTCGCTGCCTGGGGCCGCACCGCCCCGCCCCTCCTGCTGCTGCTCCGCCCCCGGCCCCTGCTGCGCCTGCTGCAGTGCTGCTAGGTCTGCTGCGCTGCCACCTAGGCTTTGATAGGAGCCGTCCTCCATGCTGGAGACGCTGCCGCCCCGGGGCAGCTGCTGAGCTGAGCTGGCGCTCAGCTTGCCCCGCCAGCGTGCCCCTGCGCCCCCGCCGCTGCTGCAGCTGCTGCCGCAAACGACGAGCCATGCCACCTGTGCGTCTCTGTACCCCTTCAGCATGCGCACCACCAGTGTCTGTGCAGTGTCTACGAGCACCACACGCCCCAGGCTGTCGCAGCAGGCGGCCAGGCGGCCGCTGCAGTGGCAGGTGGAGGGGAAGGGGAGCAAGGGTGGGCAGGTGAGGCTGAGGCACGGTGGCTGCCGGCAAAGGGGGCACTGCACTGGGAAGGCAGGCACATGCAGCACCCAAATGGTTGAACACGCCAGCCAGCCAGCCAGCCGCAGACCCACCCACCAGGGCGAGAGGGCCATCTGCGTCACGGTGCGCTTCTCATCCCACACCGCCGCCGCCAGGCTGGCAGGCTCCCCTGGTATCCTGTCCTTCCCCTGCCTGCCCCCCGCCTGCTGCTGCTGCTGCTGCTGCTGCTGCTGGTCGACGCCGCTCGTGCTCCTGCTGATGCCGGCAGCTGGGGTGGAGGCCCCGCTGCCAGGCATGCCGCCGCCGCTGCGCCCGCGCCGCAGGCCCTTGAGCAGCGACCGGGGCCCGGCGGGGATGTAGGAGCGTGCTGCCCCCAGGATGCCCTGGGCTGTGGAACTGGCCAGGTCAGACACAAGGGAGAGGAGCCCCTGGGAAGGCACTTCCTCTCCCTCGTAGGCAGCCAGCGGCGGGGAGGTGCCAGCAGTGAGGATGCGCAGGCGGGCGGGCTGTGGGCGCCCCGACAGAGCGGCAAAGAGGCTGGGGGGCGGCGGCCCCAGGCACAGGGCGTGCGAGCGGGGGCCTGCAACGAGCCGAGGGTGGCAGTTGTGGGGCGGGGAGGCCGGAGGCGGGCTGGTGGGCGCAGGTGCGCACACGGCTGGGGAGGGGGTGCGCTCCTGCTGCTGTTGGCATCATCCCAGCGCCACATCACCAACTGCTGCGTCACACGACAGCTGGGCGCCACACCATCAGCACAGCAGCTGCCTGCATGTGCTCAACGGAAGCAGCCTCACTCACCGGAGCCCTTGGGCAGCAGGAACTTGGAGAAGGACAGCTGGTGGTGCTGCGCTGCCGCCGCCGCCGCCGCCGCCTGTGCGCCGCCGCCCCACCAACCGCCGCCGCCGCCGCCGCCGCTGCTGCTGCGCCCGCTGTGGCGCACCGCGGCCCACACTTCCCAGGCCGGCAGGCGCACCACTGCATCAGCAAACCCGAGGGTCACGTCTTCTGACAGGTCATCTGGGTCGCTGCCCGCGCCGCTCCACCGCACCGCTGCCGACAGCACCGCAGAGTGGTGCAGCTGCTGGCGCAGCAGCAGGGCGCCAGAGGTGGCAGAGTGAAGCTGCAGGTAGCCGGCAGAGGTGCCAGCCAGGATGCACTCGTCAGCTGCAGGGGGAACAGCAGACAGGTGGCGGGAGCAGGCAAGAGGAGTGAGCAAGCAGCATGGTATTGTAGTGAATTGGCCAGGTGGGTAAACTGCCTCTGTGCGTAGGGTGCCTGCAAACTTCACACTGCACGCTGCACAAGCATTGGGGTACGGCAACCTGCCTGCAGACTGGCCGCTGCCGCCCGCCAGCCAGACGAGGGCGGTGAGCGCTTCGGGGGCGTCCACGGCGCTCACAAACTCGACGGCTGGTGTGCTCCTGGATAGTCCAGCGAGCACAACGAGCCGTTGTCCAAGGGCGATCGCCAGGCCGGAGCTGCAGCAGTGATTGGGCACCGAACAGGGAGGTGGCGGGCAGTGGGCAGCAGTGGCGGCAGGACTGGCGGCAGCGGCGGCAGCGGCAGCTGCAGCTGGGAGGGGGCTGTAACAGCAATCAGGCAACGGGCGGGTTGCTCACCCGCTAGGGCTGACGCTAGCGTGCACATGGCGCTGGCGCAGGGCCTGCAGCCAGGCGGTGCGCACGTCTTCAAGCACCTCCTGCGGGCTGGAGTCGTGCTGCAGCAGCAGCTTGGGCAGGAAATGGAGGTCCATACCCCAGGTGGTTTTTACGGTAACAGGATCGATGCCACGGCCACTGCAGAGGCTGCCACGGAAATGGAAACCCTTTGCCTAGGTGGCAGACTCTTGTCGGCAGCGCTTTCTCAGGTGTTGTGGCCTGCCGTGCATTTCGGATCGATCAGAGCTGACCGAAGACACCTTACCAAGGCTGACGGCGCTAAATTTCATTGAGCAGGGCTCGCCAGACTTGGCGCACAGTGCTTGTGCG
This sequence comes from Micractinium sp. NFX-FRZ, assembly GCA_029339195.1. Lineage (NCBI taxonomy): Eukaryota > Viridiplantae > Chlorophyta > Trebouxiophyceae > Chlorellales > Chlorellaceae > Micractinium > Micractinium sp. NFX-FRZ. The sequence continues at coordinate 23,106 of JAPTJF010000352.1, forward strand.
GAGCGGCCAGCAACCCGACACTCCAGGATCCCTGCTAAACGCCACCATGCAGCAGGGCGGGCAGGCAGAGCCACCGGAGCAGCAGCCTCCAGCAGCGCTGGGCGCAGGGGAGGGCCAGCCTGCTGAGGCTCCTCAGATCACGGTGGCCGCGGCGGAAGTCAGGTGGGGCGCTGCAGCCAAGCGCTGCTGCTCCCCTACCTTCAGGCACCGCCACCGCCTGCCGCCGCTGCTGCTGCCGCTGGCCAGGAATGCAAGCCTCCCATGCTGCCCTAGAGCCGGCACCCCACCCCATGCTCCACTCCTTGCTGCCCGGCACGCCTGCAGGAACCGGGGCAAGGGGCAGTACGGGTGCACCCACTACCGGCGGCGCGTGCGCTTCATCACGCCCTGCTGCAACGAGGAGTGGTGGTGCCGGCACTGCCACAACAAGGCCAAGGACACGGATGAGCAGGTGGGCTTGATGGCTAGGTGGGCAAGCAGGGCAGGCAGCGGTGCGGGCGGGGAAGGTGGTGAGGTGCCCGCTGGTGGCAGGTGGGACTGACGCGACCCTTCTGCTTGCGAGCGTGCGCCCCTGGCCTGCCTTGTGAGCCCATGCCCTGCCGCCCTCCCTGTGCAGCCTGGCTACGTCGACTGCTGCCGATTTTGCTGCTGCTGTCGGACTTGATGTGCTTGCCATGCTGCGCCTGCTGTGCGCGCTGTGCCATGCAGGACTGGCAGAAGAAGCACGAGCTGGACCGCAAGGCCATCCAGGTTGGGCGCCGTGCAGCATCACAGCCGCACGAAGCATGCTGCCCATGCTGCTTCGGTGGCATATGCTGCCCATGTCCCTGTGCTGTCCGCTGCCGCTTGCCTGCCGCCCGCCAGCGCTCCCCCAACCGCACCCCGTGTCCTTTCCCCTCCCTGCAGGAGCTCGTGTGCGCTGTGTGCAACACGCGGCAGGGCGTGTCTCCCAACTGCGTGTCCTGCGGCGTGGACTTTGGTGCGTGTGGGTGGGGTTGTTCCTGTGCTCTGCCTGGGGTGCGCTGGGGGTGCCGCACGTAGATGAGAGCTGCAGGCTCTCCCAGTCGCTTTTGCCTGCCTCCTGCTGTGATGCCCGTCCATCTCTCTTCGGCATCTCTTGATATGCAGCGGCTCCCTTGCCTTCTGGTTACCATCTTTGCTCGGTTGCAGGCACCTCTTTGCGCTGCTGCAGGCACCGATGCCTGCCTGGCCTGCCGTACCCAGCAGCCCTACCAGTACTGCCTCCTCTCATGCATGAGTAATCCACGCCTGCAGGCGCCTACGCCTGCCGTCATCTGCCGCTTCTCTGATGACGACCTCGCCAAGCAGCCCCACCACGGCTGCCATAATAACAATTTAACGCTTGTATTGATGCGTTTGTGTGTGCAGGTGCCTGCGCCCTCTTTGACAACACACATGACCAAGCAGCCCCACCACTGCTGCGTTTCAACAACGCCGATCCAATCATCACCTCTGCATGCAGGCGCCTACGCCTGCCTCACCTGCCGCTTCTTCGACGACGACCTCGCCAAGCAGCCCTACCACTGCCAGCAGTGCGGCATCTGCCGCATCGGCGGCCGCGACAACTACTTCCACTGCGACACATGCGGCTCCTGCTACAGCATGGCGCTCCAGGTGGGCTGTGGCCTGGGGCGTTTGCGCCAGGCCCGTGTGGCATTGCAGGCCTGGCTGGTTTGTACTGCGCCAGGCTTGGTTGGTTGTTTGCGCCAGGCATGTTTGTTTGCGCCAGGCCTGTTGGGCGTTGCAGGCATCCGTGGGCATGCAGGCATGCATGCCGGTGGGGTGTTGGGTGGTGCGGGTGCCCCCATCCGCTCTCCCTGCTCCCGTTATCAGCCAGACCCCCGCCGTGCTCCTCACCCGGTTCGTCGCCACCCCCCCCTGTGTGCAGGGCAACCATCAGTGCGTGGAGCGGGCGATGCACCAGAACTGCCCCATCTGCTTTGAGTTCCTGTTTGAGAGCGTGGACCCCACCACCGTGCTGCGCTGCGGCCACACGATACACACGCAGTGCGTGCGGGTGAGTGGAGGGGCAGGGGGCGGGCAGGCGGGTGGGCACGTGGGCGGGCGGGCGGGCACGAGGTAGTTCAGTCGAATGAGTAACGTCCGGGCAAGTGAAGGGCGCAGGGTGTGTGCCCTGGGGGCGCCTGCGTGAGGCTAGCCAGCAAGCTGTCGGCATGCGGACTCGCCTCCCACCCGTACCTTGCTTCCCTCTCGTTCACTGTACTCTGCCTCCTTGATGTCGGGAGGTTGAGGCCGACACCACAGTTGGGTGGGCCAACCTGCCCCCTTCTTGCCTTTAGTCTGATACACCAACACTCTCCTCCACACGCTCCCCCTGCCGAATTGGCACCCACCTGTAGCACCCCCTCTTGCTTGCTTGCCTTGACAACAGAGCTGATAGTCAGTCTGCATTGCAGTGTGTGCCCCAACTACGCCTCCCCCTCGCCTCCTGCCCCGCCTCTTCGCCCCGCCTCCTCCTCACATCACCCAAGCTGGAGGCCAACCCCTGGTCCGGTGTGCCCCGCCTGCCCCGACCCCTCACCTCCTGCCCCGCCTCCCCTCCCTCGCCTTTGCAACCACAGGAGCTGGAGGCCAACCCCAACGCGGTGTGCCCCACCTGCCCGATCTGCAAGAAGAGCCTGGGGGACTACTCGCGGCACTGGGCGGAGCTGGACAGACAGGTTGGTGTCACACCCGTTCCGAGAGGCTGGTGTTGTGCAGCATGGCTGTTAGAAGCTTGGCACAGGAAGGGGGGTCACCCAGGCTTTCCGCCCTTGCATGTGCACACCGGACCGCAAACCCGCACTCCCTTGCCCTCCTTCGCACACGATCCAACACGCCCGCAACTGCTTGTTCCCGCAGGTGCGCGCGCTGCCGGTGCCCCCAGAGTACAAGGGCTGGCGCGCCGACATCCTCTGCAACGACTGCTCGTGAGTGGCTGGTGACAGGTTGTTGGCCAATGGGTATGGGGTGAAGGCATGCGGGTGCATGCACACGCTGGGCCTGCTGCTGCAGGTAGGTGGCTGCATGCAACCGCACCTGCTGCAGGCAATGGCGCCGCAGGTGCGCCCTTCCACAGCCGTCCCCGTCCCTCAGCCTTCCCCGTCCCACCGCCCTCCCTGCGCACCCTGCCCCCCTGCCTGCCTTCCCCTGCAGGCACAGCAGCACCATCCCCTTCCACCTGCTGGGCCTGAGGTGCACCGGCTGCGGCAGCTACAACACTCGCCGCATGGGGCTGCACAGCGCAGATGGCTCGCCCCTCGAAAACGCGGCGCGGCTGGGGCTGCCCGGTGGCGGCGGCGGCGGCGGCGGCGGGGCGGGGGCCGGCGGCGCCGGCGGCGGCCCGCTGGCAGGCATTGCACCCAACCTGGCCCAAAACCTTTTAGAGGTGAGCCGCCTCTTGTTACTGAGTTGTCCCTCTGCCCGGGCTTGCTGCCACACTTTCTGTGCCTGGTGCTGCGGTGGGGGAGGCGTACAGTCTGCCGAGGCCCACATCCCACCGGCACGGCCCTGCGCCTGGCAGGGGTGGCATCGCCCTTGGGCATTGCTCGGCGCAACCGTCTAACCTGCGTGCCCCGCTTTCCGCTGGTGTGCCAGGCGCTGTTTGCGGGGCCGCAGGGGGGCGATGACGTTGATGATGAGGGGGATGAGGAGGAGTGGGCCAGCGGAGAGGAGGTGCGCTGGGTTGATCATGCTGAGACTACCTGCTGAGCAAACTGGCTGTTTGTTGGCACTGCGAGCTGGCGGGCGGTCAGGCGGGCCTTGGCCAGCTCTGTCTGCCTGCCCTGCGTGTGTGCTTTTTGTTCAGCAACGCATCAGCTATCAGTTTGTTACCATGATGCACATGTGCCTCCCCTGCCCATGCCTGCAGGATGGTGAGGATGATGATGAGGAGGAGGATGACGAGGATGATGAGTGGGTGACGGATGATGGGGAGGGAGAGCAGGAGGAGGGCGGCGGCGAGGGAGGAGCGGAGGTTGAGGAGGCGGCGGCGGAGGCAGCAGCAGCAGCAGCAGCAGCGCAGCAGCAGCCAGCAGATGCAGCAGCAGCAGACGGCGGCGGTGGCGGTGGCGACAGTGGCGCTGTGGACGACGCGGAGGCTGGGTCGGCGCCTGCCGCAGCCAACCATCAGTCCTAAGGCAGCAAGCCGGCCTGACCGGCAGGGCTGGCCGCTGGCAGCGCCGTGTGTAAAGCTTTCCAGGCGCGAAAACTCAATGCCCTCGCTTTTCAGGCGCGGAAACTCAATGCTCCCAAAAAGCATCTTCTCTGTACCACTAGCCCCGCTAGCCCCTTCACCATCATCGCCAGGTCATGCATGCATACATGCGTGCATACACACCCACCTGACCCCCTGCTGCATACTGCGCTGAGGACCTGCTTCGTCACCCCTAGAACCGTGGTCCTTTGCGCTCTCAGTCAGCTGCGGATCTCTCGTGTTGGCATGCCGTCATTTCACACCATGCATGCAAAGCCAAAGCATCAACTGGTGTCCAGGATGAACAGGGGGCAAATGTGGTCATAGGAAGAAGGGCGGGGTGTGTCGCGTGTCGAGTGTTGTGCGAGGCGGGAACAGCGGCAGGGAGCAGGGCACGGAGGCAAACAGGTCAGATAACGGGGGGGAGGGAGCGTAACACATCAGAAGAGCTCACAAAACAGTTATAAGAATGCTTTCAGAGACCGGGCAGGCGGGTGCGCACCCCTGCACCCTCAGTATCGCCGCTTAGGTGGCGGTGCTGCTGCCACGCCGCGTGCGGCCTGCACCGGCACTGCCGCTGGTCCCCCCAAGTACACGCCCGCAACTGCCGCCTGGTCTGCCGGGCTGGCCTGCGCTTCCAGCGTCTGCGGAAGGCACGCGGGTGGGACAAGAGGGCGGGGGGCCCGGGGATTGTTGCCGAGGGCGTGGGGTATTCGGGTCCAGGGCGCTAGGGGCGTGGGCGGTGTGAGCCAGCACCCAAACAGTTGAGCAGCATGCACAGCGAGATGTGCACTGCATAGAAACCCATCAATCAAATGCAGATGCCGCCCATCGGAGTTACATGACCCAGCAGGCAGAAACGGCAGAATACGGCAGCAGCGCAGGCCAGCAGGCGCAGCACCCACCCCGGGCGAGGTGATGGAGGAGAGGGAGAAGACTCGGTCCTCCAGTCGGAACTGGCGGTTCTTGTTCTTGGCCTGGGCGCTCTTAGAGGTCAGGAACTCGTTGAAGCCCTGCACGGAGAGTAAGGAGAGACAGCGGGTTGTGAGGGATGTCCGGCAGGGAAAGCCCCCGCGGCGCCCGTGGCGGCCTGGCCAACAGCAGCAGCCCTCGCCTTGACGACGTTGCCGAAGTTGGTGTAGTCGGCGGTGAAGTAGACGGACTCCAGCTCGTAAATCTGCGGAGGCAGAGCGCAAGAGAAGAGAGTTGGGCAGCGCTTGAAGGCCCTGGCGGGGAGAGGCCAGCCCGCGCGCTCGGGGCGTCTCGCGCCGCTGTCGCCGCCCTCACCGACACCTACCTGCTTCTCCAGCTTGCCAAGGTCCACCGCAATGACTTCCCGCCGCGCGTTGAGCGCCTCCAGCGCCGGCGAAGGCTGGGCACTCATCTTTCGGAGGCTGTTGCAAGCGGGAGTGATCTGAAAATGCAGCAGACGTCACCGACAAACAGGCGGAGAGCGCTGAGCAGCAGGAGCAGTCGAGCGCCCCGCCCCGCCCCTGCCCGTCGGGCGTAGCATGCGGCGGCTTACGCCCTCCGCCTTCCACATGCCCTCCTTTCGTTTGAACAAGATAGCAGTGCGTCTAAGCGAGCAAGTAGTATACATTTGAACATCTCGAAACATAAAAGCATACCGCCAGGCCAAATTAACATGCACATCTGCCCTGCGTGCTGCTCACCCACCGGCGTGCTCACTCGAGCGGGCGGCGGCCAGCAGTGAGAGTGTCCAGAGGTTGCCCAGAAGCAGCCACGAAAACACGGCAACATGCAAGATGTTCAGCCCCTCGCCGAGGCACATGCGGTGCAGCCCGGAATCCAGGGACGCCCACAGCTGCGCCGCCGCTCGAGCCACGGTCAGCGCACGCCCGTTCACGCAGCGAGGAAGCAGCTGCCGCTGCTGCCCGCCCCGCTGCTCACCCTGCTGCCGGGCTGCAGGCTGCGTCCAAGTCCAGGCCGCAACCAATGTTGGGCAGCACGATGCCGCACGCCAGCTGATGCATGTTGAGCAGCGCCGTGCAGCGCAGCAGGCTGCTCGCGGCACCTGCAACGCGCAGCCAGGGAACAGAAGGGCTGTCTGCATGTGTGCAGGCGGGCAGAGGGGCCACATGAGACGTGGTAAGCCTTGGCTGCCAGCAATCTTCTTCCGTTCACAAACCTCACAACTGTGTAATGGCCCCCTAAGCCACCACCTGAGGTGGAGGTTGATCAACCGCCCTCACTCGTGACTTGCACCTGAGAGGTCGGGGCGGGCAAAGACGGGGAGGTAGGCGAGCAGTGCGTTCCAGACCCTGCCCAGGCGCCGCCGGGAGAGGCGGCTGGAGAGGAGCGGGCAGCGGCAGTACCCGGTGTTGTTGGCGGACAGGTACATGACCAGGCACTGCTGCAGCAGGACAGCCAGTGGCGGCTGGTGCAGGCCCGCTCCCATTGCCATATGGGTCAGAACGCGGGTGCCTGGATGCATGGGCGGAAAAATGATTGGCAGCGGTCATACAAGCTGAGCACGCGGCACAGCCTCCATACAAGCTGTTGTAGAGTGCAGGAGGACGCTACTTGCTAGCGGGCAGCCAGCAGCAGCAAAGGCTGCGCAGCTCTAATGCGACCAAAAGGTCATTCTGCCCTGCACACACCACTCACCCACAGCAACGCGGACATAGTCTTGCACAAGGCCCAACACCCCAGGCACGGCTGGCTGCTGTAGCAGGACTGCTGTGCCCTCCTGCACCATGGCAGTGGTGGGTCAAAACGGGTGTAACAAGTGCAGGCAGGGCAGGCAGGCAGGGGACAGTCTTGGTGACTCAGACGGAAGGGGCAGTCCGTCCTCCTTCGACTCAATTTGAAGCGTTGCCGGACCTCTGGGATGATCTCTACACAGGCGCTGGTGGCTCCTCTCACCTGCGTCGACCGCATGCTGGGCACGCTGGCTGTTGCCAGGCGCAGCAGCGTGAGAGCGGCCACCCGGCAGCCACGTGGCCGGCGGTGCACGGTAGGCAAAGACTACCCAGCAGGCGTAGAGACCTGCTTGCAGGGCCTGGTGCAGGTGTTGCTGCAATGTTGCATCATGCCAGGTGCGCCGCCAGATGAGAGCCTGGAACACCAGGACGTTGATGCTGGCTACCTGCTCCACGCGCTGCCACAACGGCGGCAGCTGCGGCGGCGCCGGCGGCTGCCCGCCTGAAACTTGCACGCTGCTGCCGCCCGGCTGCATTGCTTGAGCGGTTGCCGATCGCCGGTGGGAAGCCTTCTAGGGGCTGCTGCTCGGATAACAAGGGGTCCACGGCGCCCCTCGTGATCACGTATCAATACCAATATGCGCCGCAAAATACAGCTTCGCCGAAGACTTCGCGATTACAACCGGCTGGCAAAGGCGGCGACAGGCGCTGGGAAGAATTTGGCGTGTGGTACCATCACTGCAGCGATGAGTGTTCAGCTGCGCCGCTGCCGATTTGCCGGCGCCAGCAGCTCGCTTGGTGGTCCATGCCTCCAAGCCAAAATCGCATTGTGTGCCAGTAGCAGTGCTGTCCATGTGCAGTCCCTGCCTAACGGCGGTGGTATCATGAGGCCACAGTTGTGCTTGCTCGTGCCTCCACCGCCTTCACTGGTCCCGCCTTCCCGCAATGTGTGCAGTACCAAATGCAGTTAATTAGTCTGCCTTTGCTCAATCGCTGAGCCATCACAGGCGTACGCTGGTCTAAACACATACATAGCACATACAAGGACAGCAAGCACATCGAACAAGCTTGCCTGCAAGCAAATCAAGCAGCTAGCTGCTGCTCACCCGACGGTGTGCACAGCCGAGCGAGCGGCGGCAAGCATTGAGAGTGTCCAGAGGTTGCCCAAAAGCAGCCATGCAAATATCAGTATACAGGGAACGTTCAGCCCCTGCGCGTGGCACATGCGGTGCAGGCCTGCGTTCAGCGCCGCCCACTGCTGCGCCGCCGCTCGGGCCAAGGCCAGCGCACGCCCTTTCACACAGCGCACAGACTGCTGCCTGCCCCGCTGCTGCCCGCCCTGCTGCTCGCCCAGGCGACCGCCCTGCAGCGCTTCCTGCTGCCGGACTACAGGCTGCGTCCAAGTCCAGGCTGCCACCAGTGTGGGCAGCACGATGCCGCACGCCAGCTGATGCATGTTCAGTACCGCCACGCAGCGCGGCAGGCTGCGTGGGGCACCTGCTCAGGCGCAGGCGTGAAGCGGGCGCTCCCATCAGGGTGTGCAAGCATGTGGCGGGGGTTGTGCAAGCATCGCTGAGCAGCCTGAGCTTCCTGCCTGAGCTTCCTGCCTGCTCTTCTTGTTCACTTCCCACTGGCCATATGCTACAAGCAGCAGCCGCACCTGAGAGGTCGGCGTGAGCAAAGACGGGGAGGTAGGTGAGCAGTGCCGTCCAGACCCTGCCCAGGCGCCGCCGGGAGAGGCGGCTGGTGAGGAGCGGGCAGCGGCAGTACTCGGTGTTGTTGGCCGTCAGGGACATGACCAGGCACTGCTGCAGTAGGACAGCGAGCGGTGGCTGGTGCAGGCCCGCGCCCAACGCCATGTTGGGCAGCACACGCGTTCCTGCGGGCAGCAGGAGGCAGGGAACACAGGGCAGGCGAGTATTAACAGCGCCAGGTCACACTTGCTTATGATCTGATCACGAACTGGTCGTGAAATGCGCCAGGCTGAGCCTGCCAGCCCGGAACGCGTCGGCGAATTGCCAATCAGTGAGCAAGTTCTAGCAGGCAACCCACTCTCTGCCCCCCCCCCCACACATTCACACCACGCACCCACAGCAACGCGGAAGTAATCCCCCACAAGCCCCGTCAGTCCAGGCGTGGCACGCTGCTCCAGCAGGACCGCTGTGCCCTCCTGCATGCAAATGAACACACGCAAATGAACACACGCAAATGAACACATGCAAATGAACACACGCAATGCTTCATTAAGTCAACATGGCAGATGGCCAGTGGGCGGGCAGGCTTGCTGCCACAACCCCAATATTCTTGAGGATCCGTGACAGAATCTAGGCACTAGCCACACACCTGCGCCGATCGCACGCTGGGCACGCTGGCTGTTGCCAGGCGCAGCAGCGTGAGCGCCGCCACCCGGCAGCGGGCCCAGGTTGGCGGCGGTGCGCGGTAGGCAAAGGCTGCCCAGCAGGCGTAGAGCCCCGCCTGCAGGGCCTGGTGCAGGTGCTGCTGCAGGGTGGCGGCAGGCCAGGTGCGCCGCCAGATGAGGGCCTGGAACACAAGCATGTTGATGCTGGCCACCTGCTCCACGCGCTGCCACAGCGGCGCCAGCTGCGGCAGCGCCGCCGGCTGCCCGCTGGAGGCCGGCTGCATGGTGGAGGAGGGCACGCTGATGCCAACCGGCTGCATCCCCTGGGGCTGTCACGGCAGATGAGCCAGAGCTTCCAAGGGAGCACCAGAGCTGCAGTGTTGAGCACTGCTGCTCACGGCCAGGAGACTGGCTCCTGATTCATGCGATTGGGAGGCGCTTGTTGAAGGAGGCGCTTGTTGAATGCAGATCTCTGTGTCGAGATGAATGCCGAGGCGCTAGTGGGCGCCCCGCTGGCAGCCTGCCCTGCAATTGCGCCAAGTGGCAGCTCCGCCGCCGGTACGGCTGGCTCAGGGGTCGCCTGTTCCCAGTCACAGAGCCGTTCTGCCCTTTACCTACACTTTAAAATTACACGCGGCATCTGACACATCAAGTTAATAGCAAAAGTGGATCCATCCAGGGCAGGGACGACCAGCTCAGGTCCTGCCTGCCAGGCACTGCCTGGGGAGCGCCCACCTTGGGTGACGGGCGGCTGGCTCGGTATCAACAAGGGCGTCTTGCTCACACCACGAGGACGTCAGTGCACCCAAGTAGAAAATACTGCAAAATCTACGTGGCTTGAGCCGTGACGGCAATCAAAGTAGAGCAAGATGAGCACAGCAGGGGCAGCCACTGCCGAGCTTCCCGCTTCGCCTGCTACGCAGCGGCGGCGCGGGTGACCGGCCGCAGGTCCCCTGGACTGCCGCAGGCTGTCCTCTGTGCCCCGCAGGCTTGTACCTCTGCCCGATGCATGCTTGATCCACTGCCCCTGAGCGGTTCAGATGCGCCCAGCTTTCGCCGCCTGACGCACCTCGCTCAAACTCGGGCCACCACTCGACTGGCCTGAGCAACAAATGTTCACCGCATTCGCCCTATCACCGAGCTCCGGCGGCGTGATATCCAGCCAGGCCGAGCCGCCCCCTCGGCCGCCAGCCTCACCCCAGCTCCCGCCGCCGCCACCGCCAACGGAGCGGCCGCCCACCCCGGCCTTGCGTGAGGTGCAGCCCGACCCTGAGCGCGATGCCTGGGCGGCCTCCATCCACCACAGATTCGCCTCCTCACCCCTGCTGGCCTCCACATTAGACACACGGCTGCCGACAGTGCCAGTGATCCTGCACCCGTCAGCGCCCCGCGGCGGGGCGCCGCCGCCCATCACCGCCCGCCACCTCGGCTTCCTGCGGTGTGACCTCTCTGGAGAGGGCGTCGGCCCGGGACGCTTCTTCCCCCTCTTTCCGGCAGGCAAGCAGCGGTGCACCCTGTTTGGTGCGCTTCGGCGCATGTGTTGAACCTAGTTGGGATGGTGTGCTGAATTGCTGCTGGCCAACCATGCAAGCTGCCCTCCCTGCCCAATTCTTCCTGATCCCCTGCTGGCTCCCACTGCTTGCTCCTCAGCCGCTGTGCAGCCACAGTCACCCGTTGTGCTGCAGCAATTGAATGATACCCTCCCTCTGCCTGGGCGGTGCAAAGTGCAGATGCCTCTGAGGAGGTGGCCGGAATCGACACCGGCAGCCTGGACCGGTTTGGGTGCGGCGGGCACTGGGCCAGCAGCGGCTGCATCCGCCTGCTGACAGCCAGTCGCAGCGCCACCGCCAACAGCAGTGAGGACTGTGGTGACAGCGCCGACGACGCCAAGGGCAGCGGTGACGACACTGATAGCGGCGGCGGCGGCTGCAGCAGCAGTGGCGGCGGGACAGGCAGCAGCGTGGGCGACACCAAGCTGGAGCTGATACCCCAGGACGCGTTTGCAGCGCTGTGGGTGCGCCTGCCAGGCAGTGGCACGCGCGGCGACAGCAGCTGCGGCAGCGGCGAGCACGAGGCTGTAGCGGGACAGCCATGCAGCGGTGAAGGCGGCGCTGGCACCAGTGCCACTTGCAGCAGCAGCGGCGGCTGGCACGTGCCGTATGCGCACCTGCTGCCTCTGCAGGAGGCGTATGGCGGGCTGTATCGAGAGCTCAAGGCTGCAGGGGCCGACCTGGCGCATGCCCACTACATGCTGCGGTGAGCTGGGGGCAGGGCGCGGCCCCCGGTTGGTGCAGCACCCTGCAGGGAGTTGCAGGGAGAGCACGCCGCCCGGCGAATGTGGGGGACTGCACGCTTGCAGAGGGAGGCAGAGCCTTCCCCAAAACTTCCAACCCCCTCCCGGCACCCTCTCAACCCACTGCTGTCGCAACCCACCCCTCTCCCACCTGCCCCCTCCTGCCACAGCGGCTGGAAGACTCGGGAGGGGCGCCCACGCATGGGCAGCGCCGGCCCCCGCGCCCCCCCTGCCGGCACAACCGCCGCCGCGGCTGCTGGCGCCGGCGGGCGGCCGCGGCGGGGAGTAGTGCCCGCTGAGCTGGCAGCCACCCGTGACCTGCGCGCTATGGTCAACTGGCCGGGCCTGCTGGAGCTCTTAGAAGAGGAGGGGGTGCAGGCGGTGCCCACAGATGGGCTGCGGTACTGGCTGGCCCGCCTTGGTGCCGGATTCCAAGCGCAGCTGGCGGCCGCGGGCGTGCTGTGCGCAGACAGGTGGGGGCAAGGGGCTGGGGACGAGGGGCTGGGGTTGAGGGGCAGGGGAAGGGGGTGAAGAGGTCGGAGGATGGAGAGGTCAGGCGGCCAACTGGCCCTGTGAGCATGGGGCGCGGGTGCTAGCTGGCCAACTTGCCAGCCAGCCACGCAGGCTGAGAGACGGTGGCTGCTGCCACTTCACTGCGCCACCCGTTCAGTGTCCCACCGTCCCCCTCCTCCCGCCGGCCCCAGTTCCCTTTCCCATCCCCCCTGCCGCGCCCCCCATCCCCCCAGTGCAGCACCGTGCACCACATCATTGCGCGCAGCAACCGGGGCATTGACCACCCGCTCAACTATTTTGTGGTGGACCGGGGGCCCAACTCCGCCATGGGCAGCCGGGTGGAGGGGTTCAGAGGTGGGGCGGAGTGGCAGGGGGGGGTGGGCGCTGTCCTAGACCCTCGGACGGCGCCTATGCACCGGACATCGCATGCACTACATAGCCACGTGCATATCAGTGCGGGGGTGTGTGAGGGCAGCCGGGTGGAGGGTCTCAGAGGTGAGATGGAGGGGTGGCAGGGGCCTGTCCCAGAACGTCGACGGATGCTAAGCAGTGGCCTTGCTGGCTGGGTTAGCTGGCTGGCTGGCTTGCAAGCAGGTGGCCCGCCTGGCTGCCCAGCCACCCTGCCCTGCATTTACTTTCCCCTCCCCCCCCTGCTGCCTGCCATGCCCCACATGCAGACGCCAGCGGTGTCAAGCTGCACATGCGGGACGTCGTTGGGGAGCGTGCCTTTGAGGTGGCCCACGCAGCCTGCAACCTGTACCACGGCGTGCTCTACTCGGGAAGTCGGAGGGGCACCCCCTTGGCCGAAAGCCTGCGGGAGCTCAGGGAGGGCGCGTTTGCCCAGGCTGAAGAGGCAATGGAGGTTCGACGCGTGCGGGAGGCACGCCGGGTGGCGCGCAGCGGCGGTGCGACGGGCGGGGCAACCGAGGCTGCAGCGGGGCCAGCGCCGGCAGAGGCAGCGTGCGCAGCGCAGCAGCAGCAGGAGAGGGCACCGCCGGCGGGCAGCAGCCAGCCGCGCAGCGCGGGGGTGAAGCGGGACCGCGGCGGCCTCAGCCCGCAGCAGGAGCAGCAGCAGCAGTGGCCTCAGTCGGCAGGCGCTGGGGAGAACGCTGCCTGCAACCGCGTGCTGAGCCCGTCGCAGCAGCAGGTGGGGCGACGGCGCCGCCTCTCTAGCGATGTGTGCCTGGAAGCTGAGCCCGCCGCAGTGGCAGCAATAGCAGCAGCGGCAGCAAAGGAGGCGGCAGCAGAGGCGGAGGCAGAGGGGGAGGCAGAGGCGGGCATTGCGGCTCTGTCACTGTGCAACAGCCCAGAGGGTATCCCCCTGGCAGGAGCAGCAGAGGCACGGCAGGAGCAGCATGCACAGCAGCAGCAGCAGCAGCAATGGCAGCAGCAGCAAAGAAAGCCGGCAGCCGACTTCAACAGTCTCCGTGCGCGGCTGCGGGCAGCACTGGGAGTGGATTGAGGGGGCAGCACAGCATCCCACCATAGCGGCCTCAGCTGCATGCCCCTTTGTCTGCTCCTGTCACACTCCCATGTGATCGGTACAGCTGTTACAAAGTGTCTACTTGGGGCAATAAGGTGCAGTTTTGACAAGCGGCAACAGGCCAGGGCGGCCAGTCAAAGGGGGGGACACGTGGCTGCGGATGGTGATGCACACAGGGCAGCAAGAAGCCTCTGGGCACCACCGCACACACAACAAATGCGGCCCTGCCATGCAAACTCAGGTAAGTGCGGCGAACAAGAAAGAGACGGACGCGTTCATCAGAAAAACAGAACTGCCACAGTGTGCATGTAGGGAGTGATGTGCGCAGGCCCAAGGGGCCACGGTTCAAGGGAGGGAGAAATGACACAGTGCGGAGCACTGTTGCAGCTCCAGGCGTCAGCTAATTGCCCAGGTGTGGCGCGGCAGCTGCCCCTTGAGCAGCGCTGCCTCTACTGCAGCCGCCCCTCCACCTCCTCCTCCTCGCCAAAACCCTCTGCCCCATCAACCTCCTCCTGCTCATCCTTGGAAGAGGCCGCCTGCTCCCCAGGGTCCAGCCCACGAGCAGAAGCAGGGGCGCCAGTGAACCAGGCGTCCTCCAGCAACGCCGACACCGCCGCTGCCGCCGCCTCGGCCTCCCGCAGCCCGCGCACAGCAGTGGTGGGCTGCTGCACCGCCGCCCCGCTGCCGAGGCCGGCGAAGCTGCTGCGCAGGCTGCTGCGCGCGCTGCCGCGGGAGCCGCTGTCGGAGGTACCACTGGTACCGGAGGTACCGCTGGTGCAGGCGGTGCTGCCAGAGGGCGCGCTGCCGCAGCTGACTGCACACTCGGGGCTGGCAAGGGACGCCAGCTGAGCTGCCGTGAGCGGCTCTGGGCCCGTGGGGGTGGCTTCGGTGGGCCCCCGCGCATCGCAAGCAGCCTCCTCGGCTGCATCCCTGGCTGCCTCAGCCGCGGCGGCGGCAGCGGCGGCGGCGGCGTGCCGCTCCAGAGCCGCCGCCGCCTCCTGCACCACGGCAGCCAGGGTGGACTGCTCCTGCAGCAGCGAATCCTGCGCGGCTGCCCGGCGCTGGACGGCCGCACGGATGCGGTCCTGCTTGAGAAAGCGGGAAGCGGTGGGCAGGGGCAGGGCGGCGGGAGAAATTGGTAGGTATCGGGGGCTGGGAGAGGGCGGCACAGCAGCGGCACATGTGCCACCAATGGCAATGCCCATGCACCGCAGCTGGACAACCCAGGCATCTGCACAGCAAAGCTGCCCTGCCAAACCTAGCTCTCACGTCCAGCGGGCAGGGCACAACCATCAATCAAGCCTAGGCTTGTAATGCCCAAAATGAGGCAAGCTCTCACCTCCAGCTGGCACAGCGCATCCACCGTCGCCTCCACCTCCTCCTCTGCCGTCGCCAGCGCAGCAGCGGCAGCCTGGGCCGCCTCGATGGCGCCCTGCTGGGCCACCAAAGCCTCCTGCTTGCCTGCCAGGCAGGCAGCGCGGGCTGCAGGGTCGGCAGCTGCCAGCGCCTCCTCGGCCCTGCAGGCGGCATGGCAGGTGGGCGGGCAAGTGAGTAACGGAAGGGAGCAAGTGGGTGACGACGCCAGGCTTGGACGGCTTGCTTCCACATCAGCATGGCAGCAGCCTGACTTGAGGTGCAAGGATTAAGCGGAACATTGAAGCAGCAGCCTGCCAGACCGCCCCACCAGGAGAGGCCCCCCGGTTGCACAGGCTCGACCCCCAGCCTCCACAGTTGGCGCACTATACGAACTTTTTTATTACGAGATACATTGTTTGGTGCACCAGCGCCATACCCGCCCACCTGACCAGGCTGTGCTCTGCCGCCGCCTTGTCCTCCAGTGCCGCCTCCATGCGCTCCTGGGCATCGTCCACCGCTGCCTGCTGCTCCTCCACCTGCGTGGGAGTCAGAGAAAGAACGCGAAGGACAAGCGAAGCGGGCTCAGAATGGCAACCTACGGGCTTTGGGTTTAAGATTCAAAGAACCACCATGCCAGCCCCGGCAGCGCTGCTCCGCCACGTGCAGGAGAGGAGGGACAAGGCGGATTGTGGGGGCAGCAGGGCGTAACAAACGGCGTGCTGGCATGGCGAAAGCACAGCTGGCGGGGATGGCACGAGTGCGGGAGGCGCTTCTTAGGGGCCTTGCACCCAGGCGGGGCACCGGCAGCCAGGCACAGGCACAGGAGCCTCCCACCTGCTGCCGCACGTCCGCGTGCTGCCGCTTGAGCTCCTCCGCCCCGCCCGCCACCTCCCGCATGCGCTGCGCCGCCGCCTGCACGCGCCCATGGGCAGCAGCCAGCGCACCCCGCGCCGCCTCCACCGCCGCCTCCACCTCCGCTGCCGCCTCTGCTGCTGCGGCGGCTCCGATGCCGTTGATGCCAGCGCCGGCAGGGGCGCGGCTGTCGTCCCCCACGGCAGCAGGGGGAGCGTCTGCAGCCATGTCGAGGGCTGACAGGAGGTCCCGCACTTCGTTGCTGCTGTGCTGCAGGGCGGTTTCCAGCGCTGCCTGCTGCTCGCGCTGGCGAGCAGAGTCGGGGAACGCCAGGGGGGCGGGGCTGTAGGGTGAAGCGCTGCGTGCCGACGCGCCGTCTGCAAAGCGCACAAGGTGGTAGGAGGTTGAGTAGTTGGCAAGGCGAGGCCTAGCAGAGAGGCGGGGGCGGCAGCTGTGGGGGGGAGCGCTGGCGAATGGCGTCAACCGCAGGTGGCACGCCCAGCCCAAGGTCATGCTCACACACAAGACATGCGGTCTTGAGATACCACAGCACAGCACAGCACAGCGCAGCAAGCGGCCCAGCATGCCACAGTGCAGAACACAGCACAGCACAGCACGGCATGTCAAACCACAGCATGCCCAGCACGCACCCGTCAGCTCCTGCCCCAGCAGGTGCTCCGCGTTGGCAAACAGGCTCTGCGTGTGGCTCAGCCAGGCGCCCAGGTTCTGGGCACCCCCGCCACCCAGCCCGCCTGCAGGAAAGGCCGCCAGGACGGAACACGGCAGTGGGCAAGGTGAGGCGAGCGACAGGGAAGCTCATGCAGCGTGCGCCACCTTGGTACCTTTAGTATCCACAGGCCAGCGGAACATGCAAGCCTGGGGGAGAGGTGGGATCCCCTCTCTTCCCAGGGCCACACATGTGCCGTGGCTGCTGGCCCCCTCCCCCCGCCAAAACCCTCACCTGCCAGCGGGCCGGCGGCGGAGCGTGCGCTGCTGGGGGTGGAGGTGAACTCGCTGCCCTCGTCGCCTGCGGCAGGACGGCAGGTGGGGAAGAGGGCGCACAGGCGGCAGCACGGCATGGGTCAAGACAGGGGGCAAGCATGGAACGGGGCAGGGCGGAGGGCGCGTCAGCGCACTTCACTCTCGCGTATGTCCAGTCCTGGCACTGAGAACCCCAAAGGCAAGTTGATACTCCATCCACCAGGGTGGGCGCACACACTGCGCTGACACGGGTGGGCAAGCCCGCACCTGACAGCATGCGTGCCACGCGGCCCAGCTTGGAACCCAGGAAAGCCGCCATGCGCGCGCTGCAGGGGTGGGGGGGCAAGGGAGGCACAGGAGTCACCATCAGAGGGGTAGGAGGCCAAGAGCGGTGGAGGAGGCATGTGACAGCAGAGGGCAAGGTCAGCGCTGGCAGGGGGCACGCAAGCAGGCAGAGGGCAGACCAGAATGCTCGCATCTGGCTTGCGGAGCAGGCAGGCAGAGGCAGGAGGAGGGAGGCAGGCGGGCGGGGAGGCAGGCAGCGGAGCCAGGCAGAGGCAGGCTGAGGCAGGCGGGCGGCTTGCGAGGTGCGTGCCTGCGTGAGCGCGGGGTGGAGTGGTCGCTCATGCTGCCGGCCAGCCCGCTCAGCCGGCGGCCCGACAGCAGCAGCTGGTGCACGGGCAGCGGGGAGGAGGAGTCTGCAGGCACGGGGGGTGGGTGGGCCAGGTGGGTCAGGTGTCGGCATGCCATGCCCGGGATGAAGCACAAAGGTGGGACGTGCGTGGAGCAGCACTCACTCATCTGCCGCCAGACGCTGCCTGCCAAACTTGCCCCGCCTGTCTGGCCGCTTGGGAGCACGCACCATCAAGCCACCCTGCGCTTGCACCCGGACATGGACCCCAAAAGAAGACAGAAAAGAAGACAGAAAAGAAGACAGACAAAACACAATATTCACCTGACTCTGCCCCCTGCTCCACCAGCTTGCGCTCCGCAGAGGCCAGCAGGTCGAGAGCAAGCACCTTCTCCTCAACCGCACGCCTCAAGTCGTCCTGTGGAGTGGGTGGGCAGGTGAAGAGCACAGGCGTGAGAAGCAGGTGGGCAGGGCACATGGGCGAGGAAGGCGGACATCAGCCAGAGCAGGAACCTTCTCAACGACGACTGCACACGCCTCACGCCGTCCTGCACTCATGTGAACACAAAGGTCGAGCCGTGCCCACCTGCACCCCGTCACTGCGCATCGACACCTCCTCCGAGTGCGCCTGGATGCTCTTGATGGCTGAGTCGGCGGCAATGTACTGCTGGGAGGCCAGGCACAGCTCCGCCTGCAGGGCAGTACAAGGGGGGCAGGAGCGTGGGTGCAATGGAGCAGGCACGAGCTGGGTACGCCTCAGCAAGCGCCGGCGAGGCATGCAGGTGGGCTGAAGGTTGGGCGGGCAGCGGCGACGACCGGTCGCGAGAGTTGGCAGGCACGCTGGGTGTGCAAATGCCCAGCAAAGCAAGCAGCTCTGAATTCCAGCACGCCTGCACCTTCGCTGCCCTCATCCTAGCATGTCACCCTGTCAGCCTGCCGCCCGCAAGCCTCAGCCAGACGCAACATTTTTAGAGGAATTATAAAATGTTATGGATTGAAATTGTTTCCGACATTTCGTTAACCGGCGCCCCAGCAAGGGCCTGCTGAGCTCCCACGTGGTTGCGGCAAGTCACACGTGGTTGCGGCAAGTCACACGAAAACGGAGGTGTCCACCCCACCTGCGCCTCGCGCGCCTCCGCCAGCTGCTGCTCCAGCACCGCCTTGTCCCCCTCCAGCTTCTCAGCCAGGATGCCCAGGGAGGCCACGTCCTGCAAGCAAAAGGAGGGGAGCAGGACAGGGCAAGGTGAGGCAAGGTAACAGACAGGGCGGGACACGCAGTGTGCGACTGTCCCCCGCCAGCTTCTCAGCCGGGATGCCCAGGGAGGCGACGTCCTGTGGGGAAGGGAAGGGAAGGGAAGGGAAGGGTGGGGTGGGGAGACAGGCAAGGCGAGGCAGTTGGCAAGGCGGGGCAGGTGATGCATAGGTGATGCACTTCCCCCCTGCTAGCTTCTCAGCCAGGATGGCCAGGGAGGCGACGTGCTATAAGGAACATGGGATGCAGGGAGGGGCAAGGTCAGAAGGAAAGGCAGGCAGGGCAGTCACTGCCTGCCCGCCAGCCTGTCAGCCAGCATGCAGACTTGCTAGCCTGGTATGCGGCGCACAGAGCTTTCTAAATGGAACACACCCACGCAGCCCCGGCCCGCCCGCCTTGCCTGCTCCAGCTCGGCCACCCTCCGCTCCAGCTGCCCCTTCTGCGCCTGCACCTCCATCAGGGCTTGGGTGACCTGGTCCATCTGCACACGGTGGGTTGTGGCATAGTGTCGGCGCGGGTGAGCGGACTTTCAAGTCTGCCAAAATCAAGGCGTGCATCACCTGACTCCTGGCAGAAAGGACCAAAAAAGCCAACACCCCCCCCCTGCCGCCCCGATGCACCCCATCCCATTGCTCCAAGCAGTGTTGGCGTCAAGCCAACACCCCACCTGCCCCTTTCTACCTGCGCCTCCAGGTTGCTGTTCTCCCGCTCCAGCCCGCCCAGACCGTCTCCCAGCTCGGCCAGCTCGCCGGCGCGGTCGCACAGCTCGCGCCGCAGCGCCGCAGCCTGCACATGGTGTAGGGCGGAGGCAGGGGTGAGGGCAGGGGCCGGGAGGCGGTGTGCGTGTGCCGCCGGCTTGCCATGGGCCTCACCATATCCCGCATCCTGCTCATGCAGCGCCCCCTTCAAGCTGCACCTGCACTGCCCCACCCATGCCTCGCATTTCCCAGCCAAGGACGACCCCCACAGCTTGCATGCCCGCCCACCTCGGCAGCGGCGGCATCCCGCTCAGCCAGCACGCCCTCCAGCTGCGCCTCCAGGGCCGCGCACGCCTCTGCCGCCGAGGCCTCGGCCGCCACCAGCGCCTGGCGGGCGACGTCCAGCTCGGCCTGCACCCCGGAGGCTGCTGACCTG
Source organism: Micractinium sp. NFX-FRZ (assembly GCA_029339195.1). Taxonomy (NCBI): domain Eukaryota; kingdom Viridiplantae; phylum Chlorophyta; class Trebouxiophyceae; order Chlorellales; family Chlorellaceae; genus Micractinium; species Micractinium sp. NFX-FRZ. The sequence goes on from JAPTJF010000352.1 coordinate 42,839, forward strand.
GCGGCTGACTCAGCGGCCGATGCGTCGGCAAAGGCCTGCTTGGAGTCGGCCAGCCGCTCCTTCAGCAGCTCATTCTCGGTGAGCATCTCAGACACCTGGGCGCAGGGGAGGGGTGAGGGAGAGGGAGGGAGGGAGAAAAGGGTGAGCATCTCAGAGACCTGGGGGCAGGGTCAAGTGTGGGAGAGCGAGGGGAAAGAAAGGGTGAGCATCACAGAGGCCTGGGGCCAGGGTTGGGTCGGCGCGAGGGTGGGGTCAGGAGCGAGGGGGAGGACAGTGTGAGCAGCGGGGTGAAGGGAAAGGGGGCAAGGTGAGGGGTGGGCAAGAACGACAGGGAGGCCAGGGGTTGCAGGAAGGGCAGGCTGCAGTCGCGAATCTGCAGGATCCCCATGCATGCAGGGGAGCGGGCATGGATGGGAAGGGTTAGGGTAGGCCATCAGCCTGCCTCATGTGCCGTCTGGCACCCTGCACACATCGCTTCCCCACCCTCCGTTTCCCGCCCACCCACCTTTTCCTCCCCCCACGCCTGCTCCTTCATCGCCTCGTCGGCGGCAGCGCCCGCCTTGCTGGCAGCCGCGCTCAGCGCAGCCCAGCGCTGCTGCAGCAGGTCCAGCCAGGCGGAGGGCGAGTCCGCCTTGCCAGCTGGCAGCACCAGCGGGGCCGGCTGGTTGGAGGAGCGGGCAGACAGCGGTGGGCGCGCCGACAGCGGGGCCTCGGCGGTGGTCGCCGTCAGCTGTGCAGCCGCCGCCTCCCACTGCTTGGTCGCCTCCAGCTGCTGCTGGGCAGCAGAGGCAGCCGACTGCGCCTCCTCAGCAGCTGTCTTCAGGGCTGCCACTCTGGCGTCGCCGTCCAGCTCAGCGTTGCCCAGCTGGCGCTGCAGCCTGGCCAGCTGCTTGAGATCAGCAGTGGTGGCCGTGGCGGCCGCCGAGCGCCGGCGAACCATCCACGCTGTCAGGACTACCGCCGCCAGCAGAGCGCAGGCCGCGGCCGCGGCGGCACCACCCACAAGCTGCGGCTGCTGCCGCCACAGGAGCTCAGCAGAGCAAAAGGCGCTGTCGCCCGCCGTGCCTGCCGCCGCAGCGGCAGCGGCCGCGCCGGCCAGCTGCAGCGCCCGGGCCGCCTCCAGCTCTGCCTGCAGCAGCGCCTCGCGGCGTGCCGAGGCCTCTGCTGCCTGCTCAGCTTCCTTCTTGGCAGCCAGAGCGGCCTCCAGTTCGGCTCCCGAGCTGCTGGGGGCGGCAGGAGCGGTAGCAGTGGCTGCGGCTGCTGCGGCGGCTGCCTCCACGGCAGCATCGCGCTCAGCGGCAGCTGCCGCAGCCGCGTGCACCGCAGCCTCCCGCTCGGCTGCGGCCGCAGCAGCCGCGGCTTCCGCCTCCCGCTGCGCTGCCCGCGCCGCCTCCACTTCCGCACTGACAGCTGATTCGCGCTCCGCGACCGCTGCAGCCGCCGCCCGTGTGGCAGCCGCTGCCTCGGCCTCGGCAGCCTGCTGGGTCGCCAGAGCGTTGCGCAGCTTCTGCGCAGCCGCCTCCTCTGCCTCGGCAGCTGCCGCAAGCGCTGAGCTGGCATCCGTCTCCGCCAGCTGGCGTGCCCCCAGAGCTTCCTCCAGCTCCTGCTGCAGCCGCACCACCTGCTGCCGCAGCCGGCTGCTGTCCTCGCTTGTCGTGTGCTTGGCGGCCTCAGCAGCACTCAGGGCTGTTGCCAGGCGGGCAGCTGCCTCGGCTGCAGCCGCGCGCTGCTGCTCCGCCTCAGCCTGGGCCGCCACCAGCGCCTCGCCGACACGCCGTGCCTCCTCGTGCGCCGCCGCCAGCGAGGCGCGAAGCTCAGCATCGCCCTCGCCAGCCGCCCGCACCTGCTGTTCTGCCTCGGCCTGTGCGGCTGCCAGCGCCTCGCCGACCCGCCGTGCCTCCTCGTGTGCGGCCGCCAGCGAGGCGCGAAGCTCCTCCTCTGCCTCAACACCCGCCAGGCGCTGCTGCTCTGCCTGCGCCGCCGCTTGCTGAGCAGCTGCGCTCACCCGCCGCGTCTCTTCGTGCGCTGCCACGAGTGCCGCCTCCAGCAGCGCCGCTGCCTCGGGGTCGGCACCCGCGGTGGCAGCCACTGCCGCCAGCTCGCCCTCTGACAGTGCAGCCGGCACAGAGAGCACCAGCGCCTCATGCAGGGCCCACCCGTCGGCGGGCACAGGTGCTGGCTTGGTGACGACGGCATCGGGGGCAGCGAGGGAGCTGATGCCGGGGCCGGCCAGGGGGCGGCCGCCAGCCGGTGCAGGGCGGGTGGCGTGCCACACGCCCCAGCTGCCGCCTGCCATAAGCAGCGCCAGCACCAGCCAGACGTGCAGGGGCAGGCCAGCGGCCGCCTCGCGGGCCGCTGCCATATTCTTGGACTTCTGCCAGGCTTGGAACTCGGGGCTGGCCTCCAGGCTGTGGGCGGTGGTGACAAGGGGATGAGGGGGGCAAAGAGGGGAGTGAGTCGGGGAGTGAGTCGGGCAAGTGGGGGCCAGGGGCAGGGCAGGGCCCTGGTGGTGCGAGCGGAGAGGGTGGAGGGACCGATTGGAAGGGATGGCTCGACAGAGCTGGGCAGGCAGTGAGCAGGGGTAAAGCTGGCGCAGGAGGCCAGCGCAGCCCGGCCACCGCTCAACAAGCACACCTGGCGAGCGCGGCGTCGGTGCAGGCCTGGCGGCGTTCCGCCACTTCCTCCTCGCTCAGCTGCCCGCCTGAGAGCACGGCAGGCCGGAAGTCCAGCACAGCTGCAGCCATGCTGGCTGGATGCTTGGATGCTGCTCCAAGGAAGGTCCCCGACCTGCGGGTGGCCACCGGGCAGCGGCAGCGGGGGCGGGAACATTCAAAAGTTTGAGCGCGTGCGGGCCGATGCGGGGATTCCCGGGCATTCCCACGGCTCCCAGTGCTCTAGAGCGGTCAGCAGAGCTACTGAAGCATTGCAGCGGCGGGGTGCAGAGCCCGCAGTGTTGCGCGGCGGCCATTCAACCTAGCCCGCTGCGCTGCAGCACCCCACCTGAGCGGGGCGGCGCTTTTGGATCGCCTCTGTCGATGCTGCTGCAGATGCAGGCACCCAGGCGGCCGCCGGCCAGGGCGCCCTCGGTGCTAGTCTCGGGGCTGGCTGGCGTCCAGCACCTGCGCTGCTCAACCCCTGCTCCACCGGTCGTGGAGGCGAACAGCGGGCAAGCAAGCAATGCGGCGTGCACTGCAGAGGCCTTGGCCTTCCGTCTGGCGGCGGTGAGCGGGGGTAGCGCGCCCAGCGTGGGTCGTGTGCCGTCGCCGCATCCCAACCTGTGGTGGCGAGGAAGGCTGAGGCATTAGTGGCGCATGCCCCTATGCCTCCTAACATTTGATTTTGCTCGTCTTGGTATTGCCTTTGTGATTGTTGACAGTGCAGCGCTGCAGCAGCGGCGGTGCGGCATTCACAGGTGTGGAGCACAAGCTTCAGATACATGCTCTTTCCCATGCGCACCCGGGGAGGGCAACCTGGCCCGCTTGTTACATGTAATTAGTTAGCACAGATACATGTATAAAACGGATGATGTGGCTTCTGCAGACGCCAACCGTCACCCCGCCCGCTGAGCGGCCGCTGTGCATCTTTGGTTGAACTCCTGGGCTTCCTTCAGCAACACACCCGTCGACGGTGTACTGTCACGACCAATCCAACCCCCACTGTTCTGCGCATCGGTTCGCCTCCATAAGCTTCCGCAGCCCTGCACCCCATCACCTCTGCCTCAACCTGCACCTGAACAGCCTCGGCTGGTCCTGGCAATCCATTGAGGCAACCTTCGACGGTTTCCGCAATGCCGTGGGAACTGCTGCTCTGGCTGGTGGCGTTTCTACTGCAGGCGAGCGGGATGTTGCGGTTGGGTATGCGTGCACGGAGTCGCGGATCGGTCGCCGCAGGAGGCGAGCCGCAGCCACCCCCTGCCGCCACCCGCCGCTGCCAGACCGCTGCCGTCGGCCCGCCCGCCACGCCGCTGCCCCGCCTCCTCGCCTGCCCCTCTGCAGTCCGCCCTGCTGGGCTGCTGCATGTACCAGCTCATTCAACTGAGCGACCTGGAAAGCGACTTCATCAACCCACACGATGCAGCACGCAACATCAACTGGGTCGTGGTGAGTGCAGGGTGAAGGCGGGTGCGGTGGGGCCGGTTGGTGGCACGCAGGCAGCGGGTAGGGCAGTCCGACAGGCAGGCAGGTGAGTGAGCAGGCTGCAGAAGAGGAAGGCAAACACTAGGCAGGGTTCAACAGGCTGGCCTGGACATTTGCCTGGCTGGCAGTTCAGAGTAGCCCTCCCTCGGGCAGCCTGCCACCCTGCCTTGTCAACGCAGGAGATATGTTTAGAGCAACACATGCCCGTCCCTGCCTGCCCTACCCACTTCCTTGACCCATGCCATCATCCCTCCCGCTGCCGCAGCTCCCTGAGTATGCGTGCCAGGCAGCGCTGACAGCTCTGATGCTGCTGACGGGGCACTGGGTGTATGGCGGCCTGCACGCCCTGCTGCTGGCATACCACGTGCGGCAGGTGAGCCCAACAGGGTTGGCCTCATACATCTGTGTGAGGGCTGCACGCACTGCTGCTGGCACACCACGCGGACCATGCAGGAGAAGGCGGTACGGGGCGCTGTGGCAGCAGGCCTGGCCCCTGTGGACAGCTGTACTCGCACCCGCCATCCCACCAACTTGCGCCCGCGCCCGCATTCATCCTGCCTGCCACCCGCGTCTCCCGGCCATGCTCACCTTGCCCGCCGCCCCTCCTGCAGTTCCTGCGGCGCCAGCACCTGGCTGACGTGACAGAGATTTTCCGACAGGTGGGGGCGCAGGGGAGAGGGGCAGGGCAGGGTGGGAGGCAGGCAGGCAGGCGGGAACGGGCGGGTGGGCAGGGCAGGTAGGGAGGGCAACAGGCCCAGCAATGCCGCAGCACTGCGCCCTGCCTGCACCAGCCCCTCACTCCCGTTTGCGCTGCCGCACACCCCTTGACGTGCCTGCGGCCTTCCTAACCTCCGCCCCTGCCTCCGTCCCGCTGACGTGCGTTCTCCTCCCTGCGCCCCCCCCCCTTCCGCCCGCCGCTTTCCCGCCGCAGGTGGGCCCCCGCAAGCAGCGCGAGGTTGTGAAGCTCATCTTCTACCTCCTCACCTTTGTGCTGGCCATCTACAGGTCAGCTTGCGTGTGTGTTGTAAGGGGTTGTTGTAAGGGGTTGCTTCCGCCCAGCTGGGCACCTTTGGCACTGCCACAGCTGCTGATGGTGCAGAGGCCGCGCTGCTGCTTGGCCCCTGCCCAAGAGTTGAGTTCCCGTGCAAGGCCTCCGTGCCCCGCTCCGTCCGCCCTCCCATTCACACCCTTCCCCCTTTTGTGCCCCTGCTCTCAGGCTGATCGAGGTGGTGGTGGTCGCCTTCCTGACGCCCCAGGGGCGCAAGGCGGCAGCCAAGGTGCTGCGGGATGCAGCCTCGGCCATCCACAGGCGGCGATAGCCGGGGACGGAACCCTCTGCGCTGGCTGGGCAGTCACAGCAGCAGGCTGTGTGCAAAGCGCGCTGTGCCGGTGCCCCCCTTGCGCCAGTGCAAGCAATGCACGGCCGGTTGGCTGGCTCCTCCCTCCACTTGCCGTTGCATCCCGCTGCCGGTGCTTGTGCGATGGGCACGCCCCGCCCTGGCTGTGCCGAGGCTCAGATGAGATGTAATTCAGAGGTGCATCAGTGCAAGGCGCCGGGGGAAGCCTGTGCTGATGCCGACATGCCGCCTCATTGCGTGTTGCCATTCCATGCTCAAGTGCCTGGCTGCGCCAGTGTGTGGGTCGCAGTGTGCACAGTCAGTTTCACACAGTCTCCAGCCAGGGAGGGGGCACGGGTATTTGCAGTATTGCCTCACGCCGTCGCCTTGTAGGGGCTTGGCGGGGGCATCGGCCGGCGGCAGGGGTGGGGAGCAGGCAGGCAGGCAGGCAGCCTTGGCGGCAGGCCCCTACCCGCCCTCCGAGGCTGCCACCTCCCAGTCCAGGCCCTCACTCCTGCCCACACCTGAGGACGGGCCCCGTGTCCACCATGCTGCTGGAGGCCCACTCGGTGCCTGGCTCACGCCCGGTATCCAGCCTGCGCAGGGAGGGTGCCCGGGTGGAACTCGAGGGTTCCGCCAGTAAGGCCGGGGGTCTGGCTGCAGCCCCGCCCCTGCTGCTGCTGCAGCTGCTGCTGCTAACGGCATGGGGAGTGGGACACAGGCATGAGGCACACACTGCCCGCTGCACACCACTGCAGGCCCCCTTCAACCGCCTGCAGCTCCGAGCTCATGTGCCGCTCATGCATGGGGATGCACCGCCTGCGCTCTGGTACCAAGGCTTCCAACCTGGCAGCGACCTGGTGCCACCAGGCCACACACACCTGTTGAGCGCCGCTGCCAGGGGGCCCATGTCGAGGCGCGCCTGCACCGGGCGGCTGTGCATGCACACAAACTGGGTGTGCCTGCGGCAATGGCAGGGCGGGGAGGGGTGCGCAGGGAGAAGGTGGCAGATGGGGCTTGGGTGGGCGGGGTCGGCTGAGGCGGGCGGCTACCATGCCCAGAGGCTATAGCTATGATGTGCTTGCGTGTCTATAATGCCCACGTGTGCCTGCCCATGCATACCTTCTTGATGGCCTGCACCGCCTTGCCACACCACACACATGCCAGCCTCACCGCAACCTCGCCACCGGCCTTCCACCTCGTACCGCCGGCCTGGCAGCACCGCCAGCACCACGCCACCAGCACCGCCGAGCGGCCCTTGCGGCAGCCGTGCCCGGCACACTCGCTAGGAAGCACCTGTGTCGTCAAAGGTGTAAACCGTTACGCAAACTTGTCTGCAGGCGGTGGGAGAACGTTTGCTGAGGCAGGCAGGAGAAGCACGCGTTGGAGGCGGCGGGGAACGCGCAGCGGCTTGTGTGCACCCGACACCCACCAGGGGGAGGCGGCTAGTCGCAGAAGAAGCAAGCAAAGCTGCACTTGATACCACACGTGGAAGAGGAGGGAAGCATGGGGAGGGGGCCTGGGGGCCCAGCAAGTGAGGACCCTGCCGTTGGCACGCTGAGGCCGCTACCGCGGCATGACGTGTGCATGACGGTGCCTCTTTAAAAACACGAGTCTGCTCTCTAAAACAGCGTGGCTACCGCGTGCCCGGTCTGCTTGTTCCTGCAGGCTCTTGTTCAGCATCCATATAGCGCCTCAGTTGCCTCTTCGAAAGCTGGGGTGACATGGCGGAGGTGCCCCAGTCGGCTGAGGAGCGGTCGGCGGTCCGCTGCGGGCTGCTGCGCGAAGCCAAGGCGGCACTGGCGGCAGGTGCGGTGGCAAGGAGCCGCGGGTTGGGCGAATTGCTGCCATGCCTTGCGTGGCTGCTGCGACGGCCCTGGAGAAGCTCGCCCTACAGTGTGGGGCATCGACGCACCCCGGGCGCACCCCGGGCGCCCCATTGGCTGCTGTGCGGCTCCGCCACTGCCGCCGCCGCCATCGCTGCTGCCTCACCGCGGCTGCCTGCCTCACTTCTGCCTTTGCCGCAGGCCGCCACATTGAGGAGGAGCGCGTGCTGCTGGAGCACTACAACTTCGTTGTTCGGTGCTACCTGCACGACGCAAAGCTGAACGAGGACACACCGCCAGGTGAGGTGGGAGTATGACGATGTGGATGGTACTGCTAGCTGCAGTACCATCAGCCGCCGCTGCAGAAACGGAGCTGAGCTGTGTGTGCGGCAGTGTTGCCGCCGCCGCCGCCGCGCCTGCTGTCGATGCTACTGCTGCTCTGCCGCCGCTGCTGCTGCTGCCTCTGCCACGCATCAACTGCTTTCCCCGCGCACCACGGCGCCGGTTGTGTCGACGCCACCTTCGATTTTATCAACTGAACTGTCTAACCACAGGAAGCCTGTCGGCACCACCCTCCTCTGCAGAGCAACTCGCCGAGTTTGAGGAGTCGGTGCGCGTCTCCGGCGCTGGCCTCAAGACGCTGGCGGCGGCAGCGGCAGCGGCGGGCGAGCGCTAGGATGGCGCGCGCGGCAGTTGGTTGCGACAGCAGGTTACGTGAGCATTCGCAACGACGACATTGAGGATCATCTCGGCGTCGCGTATGTCGCAGGCAGTAATGGGTCGAGTTGGGATACTGTGCCACGGAGTTCAGGTGCAGACAGCGTTGTGAGGATCATCTTGCCGAGACGAGGATCATCTTGCCGAGACGATCCTCACAACGCTGCCTTGGCAGCACCTGAACGCCCTGGCACAGTATCCCAACTCGCCCCATCATTGCCTGCGTCGCGGGGTCGCCGTCTTGATTTTTGCCAAGCGCGGCGGGCGTGTCGTGGCCATCTCTGTGCCTGCAAACACACAACACCCCGGGCACATGCATGCTTTTGCCTAAAGGCTGCTCGCGTCTCCTTAGCGCCTTTCCTCCGTGTCTGGCAGCAACCCCATCCTGCGTTCAATCCCCGGGCACTCGCGCTCTATCCCTGTGAAAACTCAACGCCCACCCAGACGCTCTCCCTCTGATTTCCCCTTCTGCCCAGCCCCCTGTATCTTTTCGCTCCATTTGGCTTTGAAGCCCCCTGTACTTTTCGGCATCACCTTCGCCCTTCCTTTTTCTTGTACGTGCTGTATCTGTATCTGTCCCACCATCCTTTTTCATGTACGTGCTGTATCTGTATCTGTATTTGTAGCTGTAGCTGTATATCCCACCATAGGACACACAGGTCCCCCCGCTTCTGAAGTCACACAACAGCTCAGCGGCAGGTGCAACGAAAGAGTAGATCGTTTCCAGAGGATTTTGGTTGGAAGCACAACACATACGCACATACTGCAATGCACAGCACATTACAGCATTCTATACAACAGTCGGGCAGGCAAGCACGCCTTGTGGTGGTGTGCACACGTGCCACGTGGCGGGGGCATCGTCCAGCGGCACCCTACGCCGCCCCAGCGGCCGCCAGCGCAGCGGGCAGTACCTCAGCCTCCCAGGCCGCCCAGTCGATGCCTTGGTTCAGCTCCTGCGTCTCCTCCCAGCTCCACCCGCCGCCCGCCTTGGGCCGCGTGCCCGCCAGCCCCCAGCGGTAGTAGCTCACCACCGCCGCCTCAAAGGCCGCCGAAGGCAGGCCTGAGGAGTGGTGCGGCCGGTCGGTGGGGTGGCCGTAGCGCTGCGCCTTGGGCAGCTTCTCTCCGCCGCGGTCCAGCCTGGGTGGGGGCAGGAAGGAAGGGGGGGAAGGGGGGTGGTGACGTGCCACCCAGTGAGTGGGCGCAGGGGTGGACAGTTGGCATGAGTGGGAAGGGCTTCCCTGAGGAGAGGGTGGGATTGCGGTAAGAGGGAGGCTGACCAGTGGGCAGTGTCTGCAAGCTGAGCACACAATCGTTTGTGTGTGCGCGCAGGCAGGCGCCGCCAGCCGTGCTGGCAGGGCGGGGAGAGCAAGGGAGCCACACGCAGGCAGGCCGCCGCGCCGTGCCCAGCCGAGCCACTGAGCATGCTGGGTGCTTGCCTTTCCCCACCTCAGACTGATGAGGCCCCAGTGCTCACTGACAGCCGTGCGGAAAAAGTGTGTGGGCAGGCAGGCAGGCAGACAGGCAGCATTGGTGGCAGGCCCCTCAGGTACCCGATGGGTAGCTACCACCCTGCGGGTGCCTACCACCCCTCCCTGCCACCCCACAGCCCAGGGCCTCCCTCCCGCCCTCACCTCAGGACGGGCCCCGTGTCCACCATGCTGCTGGAGGCCCACTCGGTGCCTGGCTCACGCCCCGTGTCCAGCCTGCGCAGCAGGAGCAGGGAGGGGTTGCCCGGGAAGGAGCGTCGGGGCAGTAGGTGGGCAAACCAGTGTGGAGCAGCAGAAGCTGCGGCTGCTGCTGCTGCTGCTGCTGTAGAGCACGCATGTGGCAAACACCGCCTGCTGCATCGCTGCCGGGCCCCTCCACCCCTGCAGCCCCGAGCTCATGCACACGCTCATGCAGGGGGATGCACTGGTGTGCGCCCTGGTATCATTGCCATTGCCAGATCAGTGGCCTCAACCTGGCAGCGAGCTGGTGCCACCAGGCCACACCCACCTGTTGAGCGCCGCTGCCAGGGGCCCCATGTCGAGGCGCGCCTGCACCGGGCGGCTGTGCATGCACACAAACTGGGTGTACCTGCAGCAATGGCAGGGCAGGTGGGGAGGGGTGCGCAGGGAGAAGGTGGCAGATGGGGGGCTGGGCGGGGTAAGGCACGGCGGGCATAAGTCAGATGGCTACAGCGTGCACGCTTGTCTGCCCATGCATTTTCCCCTGCTGCCCTGCACCTCCCTTACCACACCCCGCCTACATCTTCTTGCCGGCCTTGCACCGCCACACCACACCGACCAGCCTTACCGCCACCGCCTCACCGGCTTTCCACCTCGTACCGGCAGCCCGGCAGCACCGTCAGCACCACGTCAGCGCCGCCTGCATGGCTGAACAGCGAGTAGTAGTGCAGCGGGCGGGGCGGGCGCAGCACTGCCAGGCCCAGGTCGGCGTGCAGCGCCACGCTGGCGCCAGCGGGGCGGCCCGCCTCCAGCTGGCGCCACCCCTCCAGCACCTGCTCATACTCCTCCCCCCAGTCCTGCGGATCGGGTTGGAAATAAGGCAGGCTTGGGGGCTGTCAGCGCATCCGTGGTGTGATGTGCGTGCTTGGGGCACGGGTGGGTCGCAAGGGCAGCGGTGCACAGGGGTGAAGCCCAGCCGGCAACAGCACAGAGCCGCAGCACTGAGGCTGCCAGAGCCATCACCCAGCAGGCCAGCAGCAGGCGCCAGCACTCCACTCCCCACTGAACGCTGGGCAGCCACACGTGCCAATTGCAAAACTAAACGCAGCGGCATGCCCCGTGCACCCTGCCGCGCCCTACTCACGGCAGCCTCTCAACCGCCACCTCACCTCGCTGCCTTCCGTCGTCAGCGCTGGCTTCCAACCCCGCCCTGCCGCATCCCCCACCCCTGCCCTGAGCCCACTGCTGCAGTTATTGCACACGTGCTTTGGCCCGCCCACCTGCCGCAGCGCCTCGATGCCCTCTGGCGTCAGCGCCGCCCCCAGGCGGTCCAGGAAGAAAGCGTGCTTGGCATCCGCATCCTTGTCCACGTAGGGCGGGCTGAACTGCTGCCTCTCTATCGTGTTCATCCAGCAGCACAGCTTGAGCGCGTGGTGCACTTGCTCCTCTGCAGTGACGCCGTCGGCGGCACGCACCGCATCGGCAAACGGGCTGGAGCCCAGGCCTGCCTCTCGCAAATCGCCAATTCGCGCAGCGTGGCGCAGCACTGCAGCAGGGGAAACGGTAGGTGCGTTGTTTGGGTGCCGGGTGTTGGTGTGATCTGCTGGGTGGCGGTGGTTCTGGGGGCGTGCGTGCGGCCGAATGGTGCAGGGGCAGGCATTAGCAGGCGACTGTGCGGGAGTGAATGGTGGACAGGGCACACAGGATGGGTGCTGGGTGGGAGGCCTGCGGGAGGCCCAGCTCAGGGGGCGCTTGCCCCATGCGGGCAGCACTGTCAGGAGGCGCTGCGGAGGGCAGCCAGCAGGCAGCAGCTGGCGTGGCGCAGGTCGCATGCGCACGACGCACATGTGACGGGTTCAAGCGTGAACAAGCAGGGCATGAACAGGCCGCCCATAAGCAGGCGGGCCAAGCAGCTCTGGCAAGCATGACGCCTGGCACACAGCGCGTTTGCCGGACACCCAAAGCAGCCGCCCCGGCACCCCCAGCCCTGCACTCAGCACGCACACGCCCCACCTGCGCTGTGTTCCACCGCCCGCTCTCGGTTGATCACCGCCCACATGCTGAGTACGGCGTCAGCATCGAAATGGTTCACCGACACCTTGGGCTTGCTCAGCCAGGGCGCCACTGCTGCTGGGTCGGCAGCACCCAGCTGCAGCGCATCGAGCACCAGCCCTGTGCTACAGTCGCTGCCGCCTGCGCCGCGGCCGTCCCCGGCAGCGCTGTGCAGCGGCGGGTTGCGCGCTGCCTTGTGGTGTGTGATGGTGAGGGCGCCGGAGTGGGTGCAATCCACAACGAGCACATCGCCCCCCGCATTGTCTTTTGCCGCCTCCCAGGGCACGTACCTGCGGCAGCGGGAGCGCAGGCAGGGGTTCGAAGCGTGGGGCGACGCACTCTACTACGGCAGGGGCATGCAGGTCGAGCTGGCAGCAGCATTGGGGCAGCATTGGCGGGCCAGCAAACCTGACAGTGGCGGCAGCGGTAGCGGCGGCGGTGGCGGCGGCGCGAGAGCGGTGGCCTAGTGAGGGTGCCGTCCGGGTCCCAGAGGGCAGCCGGCGATTGCCCAGCGCTCTGAGCAGCATGCCCGAGAGACAGACCAACAGCACAGCCGCGGCCACCGGCAGCCAGGCGAGCATAGCCTGCCAGCGGCTGCACGTTTCTCCAACAGCAACGATGATCACAGTGTAGAATGCATGTATCTAAAGCAATACGTATTGCGGTGACATGCATCCACAGGCGAGCATGGGATGAAGAAACCTCGGGCTCAGAACCCCAAGGCCCGAGCCCCGCTCCCTTCCTTTGGCGCAGTGTGTGGCTTGGACAAGAAATATTAATGCACGGGAATGCCAGGCGCGCTGAGCAGCATCAGGGGCCTGAGGGTGACCAGCGGCGGCAGCTGCGGCAGGCGGATGGCAGTGGCAGGCCGGCGGCAGACAGATGAGCAAGCAAAGGCTGGTGTGCAGGTTACATTGAGATTTATTACAGGCTGTGTGTCCAACAACAACACACCGGCACTGCTGTGCATTGAATGTATAACTGAGTGGGGGTCGGGACTAGCCCTGGTGTTGGCCCAAGACGTTGCTGATGTCGACAGCCAGTTCGGTTTATGCTGCCTCTTGCTGCTTTCCTCTACTCCTGCTACCAATCAAACCGCACCCTCTTAGCTGCTCCCCAACCCCCTCGGTTTCAACCTCCCCCTTCCCCTGTCTCATGAGTCCTGCTGGCTCCGTGGACTTGAAATGTAATGATGATGATGATGATTATGATGATGATGATGATGCCTGCAGGCTTGCAAGGCGGGCAACGTGGACTGCAGTCTTGCAGCAACATGCAAAATGATGTAGAGGGTGGTGCAAGCGTTCTATGATTATTGCTGCTCTCCCGCTTGCGGCGCAAGCCACCACCTCTTATGGTCAGCGGCAGGCGGCAGCTGCCGTCGCCTATGCTAGCCAGCTGGACTGCGGACGGCGCGGCGACCGGCTCCACCCAAACGTATGGGGCGAGTAGACCGTTGCAAGTGGCAAGGCAGAGCAAGGGGCGCTCTAATGCCAACCTTCAGCACCTGCTCCGGCAGCTTCCAAGGAGACCTGGCCTTCAGGGCGCGCCAGTAGCCCGGCTGAGCGCCCCGCAATCAGTATATGTCTAGGCCATTCACATTTCAAGCAATTCACGTGCGAAGGGCGGCGGACCGCCCGCTGCCCGCGCCACCTTGCTTCCTGCTGAGGCCTGCTGCGCGCCGGGCCGCGGAGCTGAATTTTGCCAAGAGGCCTCGAGGCGACACCACTCAGTGTTCACCGGGCACTGCACACACATACTGCATCACTGAAGCATCCGGCTGCATCTTGGGCGCCTGGACGCCTTGCCTCGGAAGCTGGTCCACGCCTTGGGTGAGCACCTTGCAGGGCATGTCAGCCCCGCCGGAAGCCTCGCGCCGTGCTCCGACCTTGTTTCGCAAACGGCCGGCGCCGGGCGGGCCAGGGGACAGGTACCGACGGCTTCGCCGGCAGCTTGGCGGCGGCCGGTGGGCGGCTGGACTGGCGGCGACGTGCAGGCGGCAGGCGCGCAGTGCCTTAAAAAACCCTCCCCACTCTGTACCATTCGCAGGCCAGCTCACTTCATCATGGACCTGTCCCACGAGTCGGCGCACCATTTCTACCTGCCAGACCCTGCACTGGAGGCGCTGGCAGACTGTTACGCGGTCGTGGGCGGCGTACGGCTGCCGCTGCACAGCCAAGTGCTGTCCACCCAATCCGGCGTGCTGCGGGAGCTGTTCCTGGGGCAAGCAGAGGGCGGCGTGGCCTGCGAGGTGAGCCCGAGCAGGGGTTGAACCGCCTGGTTGGGCGCACGAGGCAAGCGCCGCCAGCTGGCCGCCCCCGAATGTGGCTGCCCAGGCAGTCGGCAGCAGTACATTTGAAGCCTCCAGAGCCAGCCGGACTCAGCAGCCCCATTGCACCTGCCGCTCCGCAGCCCCTGCCACCTGACGCCCCCCCCCATCCCCTGCCCCCCTGCAGGGCCATCCCGACCTGACGGTCGCATTTGCTGGCGCCTCTGTCGCCGAGGCAGCCTGCCTGCTGCGTATGGTGTACTGGCCGCAGGACGCCTGCCCCTCCAACTTTGCCTGGCTGGCCAGCGCCGGCAGGCTCAGCGCCGTGGCTGCCCTGGCTCACAAGCTGGACGTGGCACGCCCGCTGGCAGCCATCGAGAGCTACCTAGAAGGTGGGTGCAGGTGGGGTGTGGTGGAGCCTGCCCAGGGGGTATTGTCCCAAGGATCCAGGGGGCGGGGGATCCTGCCGTACTGCTGCGCTGCCTGGTGGGTTACCCGACACCTGACGCATGCCAGCTGGCGGGACCTGTGTGCGCAGGCCAGGCTGCTCGCCAGCTCTTCTCTACTATCCACCCAGGTCACTCTGTTCCTCCTTCTGTTCCTGCCCGTCTTGTCTGCCCTCCCGCAGGCATCAGCAGCTACTGCGACACTGGCGTGGCGGGCCTGCTGGTGGCGCTGCAGCTGGCGCAGAGCTGCCGCTTCGATGGGGTGGAGGGGCGCTGCCTGGACGCTCTCGCCGCCAAGCTGGCAGCAGCGGCGGCCACGCAGTCGGAGCGGTGCCAATCCATGTGGGAGGCGGCTCTGGCGGCGCTCGATGCCACCACCCTGGCGCGCTTGCTGTGCAAGACGCTGGCAGCCTGCAGTCCCGAGATGGGCCTTGGTAGCGGCGGGTTCAGTGTGTCCGGCAGCTGCAGCCACGGCAGCGGCTGCACACCCGCCAGAGCAGAGCACCCCCCTGCCGGGGTTGGCGCCCCGCGGCCGCCCACGCCGCCGGCGATTCGTGAGGTGCGGCACGGCAGCGGCGGCGGGTTCACTTGGGAGATTGAGGGCTTCTCCGCGCTGCAGCAGCCGCTGCACTCGCCCTGGGTGCGGCTGGCGGGGCTGCAGTGGCGGCTGGCGGTCTACCCACGGGGCGTGGGCGCGGGCAAGGACACACACCTCTCAGGTGGGTTCGACATGCAATGACCTGGCTGCAAGCATCCTTGAGCCCGCCTGTGCATGGCTATGATGCAAGCGCCCCACCGGCCCCTGTGCCGCCCGCCTGCCTGCCCGCCCGCCTCCCCTTGCCTGCTTGCCCAGCACAGCACCTCACTGCCTCATCATGT
Source organism: Micractinium sp. NFX-FRZ (assembly GCA_029339195.1). Taxonomy (NCBI): domain Eukaryota; kingdom Viridiplantae; phylum Chlorophyta; class Trebouxiophyceae; order Chlorellales; family Chlorellaceae; genus Micractinium; species Micractinium sp. NFX-FRZ. The sequence goes on from JAPTJF010000352.1 coordinate 58,168, forward strand.
CGCCACGCCTCACCCGCCCTGCCCTCCTTTGTTTCTGCCCCCTCGCCATCTGCAGTGTTCCTTGAAATGGGCCGCCCAGCGCATGGCGCCGCTGCGCCCGCCGCCCCTGGCATCCTCAGCTGCAGCTTCACCGCGGTGTGCCAGGCGGGCGAGGCAGCAGACCACAGCGCGGCGCTGAGTCAGCCCGTCCCCATCCCATCGCAGGCGCCGCGAGGCGTCTGGGGCTTTGACTGCTTCCTGCCGCTGGATGAGCTCCACTTGCCGGGCAGGCAGCTTCTGGTGGGGGACCGGCTGCTGCTGCGTGCTGACGTGGCGGTGGGTGGCGACATCGTGGCACTGTGAGCGCTGCGGTCAGCTCCTCCTCTGGGGCCCCGCCCCACCCCTCGGCCTTTGAGCGCTCCATTCGCCCTGAGCCAGCAACACGCACCGCACACAAACGAACGCCAAACCCGATCACCTGCGGGTGTGTGCCGTGGTAGCACCGCGATGCCATGCATCGCGCTGCCGCCATGTGGTGCGCGCCCGCACCCTCCTGCAGCCCCATGCCTGATTTTTACTTTGCCCCCCCTTTCTCTGTTACTGTCATCGCCCCCCTACCTCGTGCCCAGCTCAGATCTCCCTCTCCTTCCAACAGCAGCCCAAGTTAATTTCTGCGCTCGGCCCCCTCACTGCCCGCCCCAACATGCCCGACTTGATGAATGACTTTTGCCTGCCAACAGCTGCGCACCCACACACCTGTGCAGCCTCCCAGCACGCAGCAACAATTCCCTTACGGCCCCCAACCCCACGTTGTCAAGATGAGCACAGCCCTGCTCTTGAGTCGCCCCAATCTTTCCCCTTGTGTTGCCACTCATCCCGCCACCGATCAAACCTCCAAGATGCCTGCCGCATGCAGCCCCTTTCCCACCCATCAACCGTCAGCCAAGTTATGTTTAATGAAACAACAAAGCACAATGTTGCTAGTATCAAGGCGTGAGGGAAGGGAATGCCAGCAAAGGAGAGGTCATCAAAAGCGGGCGGCAGAATGGTGCTACCAGGGGCGCTGGACAACCGCCTTTGAAAAGGGAAACAGGGAGAGAGGGCCACAACAAAAAGCGTTTGCATGGAGGGGGGGGTCGCAAATGGCGCGGGGAAGTGATGATAAGTATGTCATAAAAGACGCATGGATGGGATTGGGTTGGGGCAGGGCGCAGGCAAACGTGCAGGCAACTAGGAGCGGTGCCCTCCCAGGGGCGAGAGATTGCACGGCGCATGCAACTGCCTGCCATCACGGTTGGTGGAAAAACATCACTGCTGGCTCAGTTGGAACCAATAGCCATTGAGCTTTCGAAATCACGGAGTGCCGGTTGGGTTGACGGGAGGATGAGCGGGAGCATTGCTGCTGGGTGGTGGGTATGGTTTGGGGGGTGGGGCGCACTAGCACATCCAAGCGGGCACTTCGGCATACTGGGGTGTGCTTCTCACGATTGCAGAGCATGGTGGATGGGACGGGCGAAGGTTCTGCAGCGGGGCGGCGTCACACCATCCGCCGCTCACCACTGCCGCGCTGCCGCTGCACAGGGGCACCTGCCGCTCGCGCAGCGCGGTGCCAGGCAGGCAGCACAACGCCGCGGAGAGGCAGCTCGGCCGCTAGACGGGCACGCAGGCAATCGTGCCCTGCGGTGCCAGAAGGGCGTGGGGCGCCAGCTGCCAGGCAGGCACGCGCTCACGCCACGCGGCGCCAGAGGGATGCGTGCATGACTGCCACGCTGAACATGCGCTCGCAGCTGCGGGTGGCATAGGGCAGGTCTGCCTCGGAGACCAGCTCAAAGTCGGGGCCCAGTGCCTCAGCCAGGCCGTCGCGCGACCTGCACAGCATGGCACAGCATGGCACAGCATGGGCAGATTGGGTGCCATGTGCGGGCCAGGAGGGAGGGGGCAGAGCGTGGCCAGGCACGCTGGCTGGCAGGCGGGCACACAGCGTGCGCTGTGTGCCCACCCACCAAACAACGTTGCCAGCAGAGGTTGGTGGTGCCGCTCAGCCACAGCTGGACAGCAAGAGCCGCCCACTGTGCAAAGCGCACATACACAGGAAAGCCTGCCTCACAAGCAGCCTTCCTCGCAGGAGCAAAGGCAGGTAAGCAGGCGGAGCGCCCACCTGACACAGTTGCCAGCGGAGTCGGTGGTGCCGCCCAGCCAGAGCTGGGAGGCGGAGGTGCGCTCGCTCCAGCAGAAGCTGGCAGTCAGCAGCACCAGGCCGCCCTTCTTGACCAGGCCGCGCGGGCCGCCCAGGCGGCCTGCACATACGCACACACGAGGAAACGCAAAGCAGGTGGGGTTGAGCACAGGGGACGGGGGTGGGGCGGGAGGGCCAGGGCTGGGCATGTGCACGGCACGGAGAAAGCTGCTGCCTGCCGCAACGTGCTACTGCGGGCCAACAACAAAGGCCACCCCCAGGGGCCCTACTGAGAAGGGGTCATCCACAGCCACAGCACAGCACAGCTCACAGCACAGGAAAACCAGACGATCTCAGGCCCCCAGGAACATGGGGGAACAACTCAAACAACTCACCCAGGGGCCCCTTGGGCGAGGGGATCTTCTCCAGCACCCCGCTCAGCAGCACCGCATCATAGGGGCCCAGGTCGGGGGCTGCACCGGTGGGGACACATGGGGCGGAAAGAGGGAGCCAATGAAGTGTGTGCAGGCACGTCCCGGGCTCAGCCCCAGAAGCAGCAGCAGGGGCCCACTACCAGGCGGACAGCGACTGACGCCCAGCCACCCACACACATAACCCCCGCAACAGCAGGAATCACCAGTAACTAGTCTGCTGCTGTATGCTGGTGGGTTATGCCTCTCACCGATGCAGCGAGGGTCTACCAGGCATGCGGCAAATGGCGCGCACCCAACCGCACATAACCCCAGGCACAGTCCTTTCCAGCAGCTTACTCACCGATGCAGCAGGGGTCCATCTGGCGGAAGGCCACGCGCGCTCGGGCTGCGGAGCCGCCAGGCACCGCCAGGTTCAGCTGGGTGCGCAGGTGCCCCTCGTCCTGCAGCGTTGGATCAAGGTTAGCTTTGCCAGGTTAGGTATTCAGACTACGCTTTTAAGTGGGCAGGCAGGCAGTGGACAAGATGGCAAGGCACCTTGAGGGCAGCAAGCAGGAAGGCATGCCGGCGAGGTGGCTCGGCTTGGGCAGCAGTACTAACAGCGAGGCACTGGGGCGGCCTGCGTGCCCCGCTCCCAGGCTGCGCACCAAGTCACGCCATGTTATGTCGCCTACTGATGTCGACAACAAACTGAGTGTTATGTGCTCCTCAGGCACTAGTTAAGCTCGTTCCACCCTTGTGGCTCCCTGCACCCAGCCTCCCATATTTCCCCCCTTCTCACCCACCTTGCGCGACACCGAGACGGCGCCAGTCTGCTGCGCTGAGTTGGCAGCGGCCACAGCACGCGCGTCGTGCTCCACGCCCAGCACGCTCTCAAACCCTGCCGCCGCCAGCTGGAACGACGTGGCGCCGACGCCGGCGCCCACCTCCAAGGCGGTACCAAGCGGTACCCCCAGCTTCCGTGCAGCTTCCACCACCATCCCCGCCACCCGTGCAGGGTAGTCTGCCCCCGGCAGCCCCACCGCCAGCGCCCCGCTGGACAGCAGCTGCTCCGGGGCGCCGTACGCGGCCAGCAGCTGCTGCTGCAGCGCCTCGGCAGCGGCAGCGTCGGCGGCCGCCCTGGACCCCTTTTTGGTGGAGGGGTCCCATGAGCCCACGTGGGGGGGAGGGGAGTCCATGCAGGAGGTCTCCTTGGGGGCGGTACCGCTGACCAGGCGGAAGCCTGTGGCAGGGGCAGCGGGTGGGTTTGGTTGAGGGGCGCAGGGTGAGGGTGAGGGGTGTGGCTGGATGGTCGCCCACCCCACTCCGCCGCGCCGGCCTGGACCTCTGATCACAGCTGCGTCACCCCTCCACATCCCTATGCCTGCCTCCTACTGCACCACCCAGCTGCAAACTCACCCGCGTGCTGGAAGAAGTGGGAGCGGAAGTGGAAGCTGCAGAGCGGGGCGGGGGTGCAAGAAGAGCAGGCACAGTCAATGCACGGCAATGTGTGGCCGGCTGAGACACCACAAAAGCATCAACACACATGCTGCACTCGAGGGGCCTGCCGCTGGTAGCACACAGGTATTGGAGGCATCCTGCAGCTTGAAGGGAGGCCAGCGGGCACCACGGGATCTAGCAGGGAACGCGCCCCAGAAGCCCGCCAGCGCAACCCACCGTGCAAACACGCTGGCCTCGTCTCCCGTGGACATGAAGGAGCCGCCCAGAATCACGTTGTGCTCGCCTGCAGGGGCAGGCCAGGCAGGCAGACGGGGGTGTGAACGAACGTTAGCAATGCGCGGGTGCGCAGGCGGACGGGCAGGCAGGCAGGCGGGCAGGCAAGGAAGCAGCACCGGTATGCACACGCTGCCTGCACTCCCGCAGCCCCAGTCGGGCGGGATGGAAACAGTCAAAGCCAGCCGGCCCAACCGTCACCACCCGCCACAGCTGCGGGTAAGAGTTAATGGCACAGATTCTGTCGATCCTGCTCATAAACTGCTCATCCAGGGCGACTTGTCCCCGCTAACGAGCTCACCGTCGTAGCAGGGCGTCGTGAAGTCGTCATAGTATGGGTGCACCCCCAGCGAGTTGGGCAGCGAGGCAATAAAGTCCTCACACCACTGCAGGGTGGGCAGGTGTAAGTGCACGTATGCACTGCTAAGTGGTGGTGTGTAGAGCCACCCCACTGCAACTTGGAACGAGCAGACAAGCTGCAATGCCCCGGCTGGTCACATACAGAGTGCCCATGGCAGGCAGGCCTGGAACCTCTCACACCCAGCAGCCCCACCTGCCAGAGGTTCCCACACGTGTCATGGAATCCGGCGGGGGTGGGGGCCATGGCATCCACAGCGCACTCAGCGCCGTAGGCCAGGTTCAGGTTGGCTACGCCCCGGAACGCCGCGCCGCTGCGCTCCATCACTGCAGGGGCGGACAGGAACAGCGGTACGTTGCAAGAAAAGGTGAGTTGGGGCACCTACGATGGGCAGAGCGCCAGAGGGACGTGCTACTGCACTCCACCACCGCAGCACCAGGCAGGCCTGTTCCCGACATATGTGCACGTGCGTGCAATAAAACAGGTGCTCACCGGGGTCCTCTGCTGCCCGCCCCTTGGCGTCCCGCTTGCTGATGTGGCGCAGCCGCCGGTGCTCCGGCTCCGTCAGCAGCCGCAGCGCAGCGTCCCCACGCAGGCCCTGCACGCGGTTAGCAGAGCAAGGAGACGGCAGGCGGCGCACAGTGAGAAGCAGGCAGCAGCGTTTTACATACAGGTGCGCAGGCAGGGGTGGCAAGCCCCTGCTTTGCTACGCTGTGCCCTGTCCTGGTTCCCTGCCTTCTAACCCGGGCCGCAACAAACCCCCGCTGCCTGTCCACTCTCCCTCAGCACCCTACCCCCACCCAGTTGGTGGATGAATGCAAAACCCAAACATAACTCACCAGCTTGGCTGAGCGCCAGTTGGCATAGGCACGCGCCTCGTGTTGGTTGACCACAGCAGGCAGAGCGGGCGCCATGTCAACCACCTCGAACGGCAGGCGCAGCTTGTAGAGGTGCAGGCCTGCGCGCGGGGTGATGATGAGGGGTGCATAGGTTGAGGGAGGAGGAGGACGTTGGCAAACACACCAAGCAATGGATGGCTCGGCCCCGTGCGCACTCACTTGCATGCGCGCATCCCCCAATCTGCACTCGCTTCTCCAGCACACTCTCACACCAAGCTGCACCCTCACCTGACAAGCACCCAGGTGGTGCGCTACAATGCAGTGCCTGCCCTCTCAACCCAGCCATCCTATGCATGCCATGACACCACAGCCAACTCACCCTGCGGGCCGTCGGGCACCCAGAAGGAGGGCCACTTGGCGTTGCGGAAGGTGCGCCAGCGCCAGCCCTCCTCGCTCCACCAATGCATGGTGCGGTACCCGCCTTCACGCACAAACTCCAGAAACTCAGCGTTGCTGCAGGCGGGGTGTGGTGTGTGAGCGATGAAGCGAGATTCAGGATCAGGAAACGGTGGGGTGGATGGGGTGAGGCACAGGCACAAACTCCAGGAAGCGCGCATTGCTGCCACAGGCTGCACAGCGCACCCTGCCAGCGCGGGAGGGCACCCACTGAGCTGCAAAACGCACTCTTTCAGGGCTGCCGAGGCTGTTCTTTCAGGGCCGCCGAGGCTGTGCCCTGCTGCCAGGGACGCGCGCTGCAGGGCCAGCCTCCCAGCATCACCAACTGTGTCTCCCCTCTCACCTGACCAGGGCCTTGCTGGCGCGGAACTCGCGAACATGGAAGGCGCGACTGCCATACTCGTTGTCCCAACCGTAGGTGGGCCAGGCGGCGGGCTTGCCCAGGCTCACGTCGCCGGCGGGCACTGCAGGCAGGCGGCACAAGGGCGCAGGCAGCGCAGAACATGTCTGAACGGCAGCACATCCCCATGCGTGGGCAACCAAGCGGATTGCCGTGGTGTGTGCGGCCAATCGCCTTGGTGTGCCGCACCAATACTGCAAAGGCGGATGGTACAGTTGGCTGCACCGCAGACCCGTAAGGCCTGTCCATCGGCATGGCATGCCAGTGTATGTTTGTCCTGTGCACCCACCAGTGACGAGGTCGTTGGCGGGTGGGGCACGCTGCGCCTCGCCCACCGAGCCGTGGTAGGCGGGCCACTGGGGCGGGCGGCGCAGCAGGGCAGCGGGCAGCTCGCGCATCAGCACAGACGACGTCTCGATGTGGATGCGCTCGTGCTCAAAGCACATGAAGATGGCCCAGGTGGGGGAGGACTGCAGGGGAGTGGGCACAACGTCACCAGCCAGGGCAAGGGTATTGGAGGATGGCACGATGTGCATCCGGCACATGGATTCAGCGGCTGCCGACGAGGCGCGGGCGGAAGCGAATGCATGTGCCACCGCCTCGCATTTTGATGCAAGTGTATGCAAGTCCTGGGCACATATGAAGGCCAGGGCATCCACCGCAGTGAGGACTACCCTCCGCTGGCATTCCCCGCCCAACACAGCCCGCTCGTCGCTCACCCAGGTGATGGGCAGCGCGTCAAAGCCGGTGTGCGTCTGGATGGCGCGCCGCACGGTGTGGTACACCTGCCGCCGGTACTCGTTCACCTCGCGCACAGAGGGCCACGTCATGGCGTTCTTGCTGAGGTCGTCCCAGCTCATCTCGTCCACGCCCACCTGCGGCAAGCGCACGTGTTGTTACACAGACGGTATCCCTGTCCCCCAAGCCCGTGTCGCTCTCGTCCCCACCAATCAGCATCCTGAACTGCTCTTCAGCTGCACAGTCACCCCCCTGCTTGCACATGGCACCACCCACCCACCCACCCACCCACCCACCTCAAAGACCTGCTCAAAGTGCAGGTTCAGCGGCTCCTGCAGGATGCCCGCCACCCGCAGCTTGTTGATGTAAAACACGCTGCAGGGGGAAGGCATGGGTGCATTGGGGAACGGTGTTCAGCCGCTGCATCAGAGCGTGCCATGCGGGAGTGCCGAGCAGCTCGACCAGTGAGGGTATCGAGGTAAAGAGTTTCAGCTTCACATCGTCAGGTGGGGCGCTGGGGAGACGGGCAGGCATGCCGGTCTGCAGGGCGGTGCGGCACGGCACAGCAGGCAAAGCGCGCAGGTGCGGGCACTCACGCCACGTGTCCGTAGTAGAAGATGAAGGGGTGGCGCAGGTTGTGGCAGGGCGGGCGGTAGTAGCACTCCTCGCCTGCCAACACCAGAAAGTAAGAAGGACGGCCAAGGCACGGCATGAGCAGCACAGCTGGACACTGGGTGAGGAGCAGGGAGCTAGGCAGCTGCACCAGCAATGCCACACTGCTGCAGCTGCAGAGGCTGCTGTGCCGGCATGCAGAAGCGAGGCCCAGCCATGCGGACACACAGCACCGCTGCAGCGGGCCGTGTGGCGGGGCGCCGGTTCCGCCCGTCCAGCACCCAGCACCCAACAGGGCCAGCACCCAACGCCATGGCAGCAGCACGCACCTTGCAGGGCGCTGAACAGCACCTCGCTGATGAGCCAGGTGTTGTCAAAATAGTCGAGCGCCTGCTGGCGGGTGCAGGTGGCTAGGTTGGGTGCGGGCAGCGAGGTGAGGGTGCCGTCGGGCTGCATGCCAGGTGCGCCCGCCACCGGGGCGCACCCAGTCCACCACCAATCGGGGCGCTCCCCTGCGGGCCCGCTGGCCAGGCCCTCGTCGCCGCTGCGGGGTGAGGTAAGCAAAAGGTGGGGTGATAAGAGGTCAGGGGTGGGGGTGTTGCATCACAGAGGACTGCCTTGGATGGTGAAGGCAGGAGAGGCAGGCGGGGGAGTCTCACACGGAGCATTGGTCAGGTGGGGCGTAACGTGCACAATGCAGCCACAATGAGGCCCACTGACGGCTCCAGCAGTCCTCACGCCTGCACTACCGTGCTACATGCAGCTGTAGAAGGCAGGGCATCCCTGCTAATCTGGGTCGCTGCGATGCTCCCGCCCTTGCCCACCGCCTTGCAGGGCGGCGGGCGGCGGCCGACAAAGGAGTGACCTAAGAGAGCGCTTCCCGGCCAGCCCATCAATCCCCTTACCACAGGTTGACCCGCCATTCCTCTACAGTATCAAAGCTATTGCCGTTCATCTGCCGGTGCGCCTTGCCGGTCGCCGCCGCGCTGGGGGGAGCTGCAGCTGCCTCGTCCGCGTCGCCCTCAACCTTGCGCCGCTTCAGGTCCGGCGCATCAGTCTCGAGGTCCGGCGAGTGAGCGAACACGGGCGCCATAGCTGGTTGGCCAAGTTTTGGCCAAGCAGCGCAGTGCTGCAATGTGGCCCACGCCTGTCAGAATGCCAATTCAGGTACAATGCACCAACTTGGACCGGCGCGTCCGGTCGATTGAAGCGGGGCTGTGGTTGGGCGCGCCTCTCCTGCGGTGCCTGCTGTGTCCAACCTCACATGTCGCAGCCGATGTTAGGGGGGGGAGGACCCCACTTGTTTTGCTTAGGATGTGTTTGTGATCCCTCGTCGGCGCATGTCGCCGTCGGCCGCTTGGCTCGCCTCGCTCCGGGCTGGTGCGGGC